>WTXV02016257.1:0-67482 GCA_009823435.2 Nymphicus hollandicus
CCTTGAATTAAAAAAAAAGCTGAACATCAGAAAGAAAAATCCGGCATTTGAGTGTTTTGGGTTTTTTTTTATCCCCCCCCCCCCCGCTTGGAGATCCTGATGATTTGAAATGTTTGATACATAAGTTTTCTTTCTGTTGGATGATGCTTTCCAATGCATGCTCTGCAACTGCTCAGATACCTACCCTGCCTTGTTTTCTGGGAAGGGGGGTAACACAGATTGTTAATCTGAGAGATAAAAATGGACTGTATGGGTAAAGGCAGACACTGTATTCTTTGTTCACACCAAGCTAACTGAAAATTACCTCCCTGTCCATGGGAACTCTTAAAGAAATTAAGACCCGTGGAAGATCGTAACTGAAAGCTTTTGGGTATAGTACATCATCATCAGAACACATAAAAACTTTGGCTCAACCAATCTATCATTCCAGCATGTATTTTAAGGTATTTTACGATTTTTTCCCCAAATACCTTTTCTTTTTTCTTGAAAGAATGACATTACATTTGTTTAGGGATAATGCAATGTGCTGGTAGCACGTTTGCCTAGATTGTAGGTCAGAAACAGTAAAATTTGTTAATCTCATACATGTCATGCAGGACTAGAATAAGGCCACTTCCTCAGAGAACAACTGAGAGTAACTGGGGAGTTACTGTGCTAACCATTATTTGTGCAGAACACTGAAAAATCATTAAAAAGATAGAAGAGGACTCAGGAAATCATCTAGCCTGTCCCTCGCCTCGCTGTCAGTTAGGTCATGCCTAACTGAGGTTTATGTATTTTTAAACACTTCTGTTGATGGAGAATGATGTGGTCTCCCCAGGCAAGTCACGACTAATTCTAACACAACAGAATGCAGTTTTCCTTCAGAATTTGTTTCATCTACTCCTGTTTGTGTAGATACATACACTCATAAAATTACTACTAGGTCGTGAAATAGCATTTCATTTTCCAAAGCCTGCATGTTAAAGAATCATGAACCAGGTCTCCCAAATCACGCATTACAAAAACATGTATTATAAAGTCAGTTTTAGTTGTTCCTCTCTTCTTAACATTTAGGTCCTCCCTAGCAGCACCTAGAGCATGGCCGGGTGGCCTCGGTGCTGCCAGGGGCCGGCCGGATGCTTTTCCCTGGGGATAAGGTCGGGACCACTAGAGCCACCGCCCCCGAGCGGTCGGGGGCTTGGGTCGGGGCCGCAGCGCGGCACCTCGCCCGGTGGGCAATGGGGACAGCTCGGGACTGTCTTTGCCGGGAGCGGGGCCCTGGTGCTGCCATGTCCCCAAAGAGAGTGAGCTCGTCCCCCCTCCGCCGCCAGCCCCACGGGTCGGCCCGCAGGTGCGGGCGGTCCGAGCGCAGGGGGCGGGAGAGCGGCCCCGCCGCGGGGCGGCCACCGGCGCTGGGCGGGAGGACTGAAACCACCGCCCTCTCAGCGGCGCGGGGGAGCGGTAGCGACGCCTCTCCTCCCTCCTGCCCGGCCCCCCCGAGGGTCTGCCGGCTCCGCGGCGAGGAGGGGACAGCCGAGGGCGGGCGGGGTGGAGGCAGAAGTTGCGAGGAGGGGCGGTTGGGGCTGAGGCTGCCGGGCGGGAGCTTCGTGTTGCCGTCGCCGCTGCCGCCGTCCGAAGGTAGAGCAGCGCCCAGCGCCGCCGCCGCCGCTGCAGCCTCCGCCGCCGCGCCGAGTGGAGGGAGCGGGCCCTCCGCTGCCCGCCCGCCCGCCCGCACCCATGGGGGACTCGGTGTTCAACGAGAAGCCGGCTCTGCGCTATGCGGTGAGTGCCGGGGAGGGAAGTGGCTGGGGGGGACCGGGGCTCGGCGGAGGGGCAGCGGGGGACGGTGCGCCCACGTGTGTCGGGGGTGTGCGTCCCTCTCTCCGTCCGTCGGTCGGTGTGTGCGCTCGGGCGCGAAACGGTACCGCGACGCCGCCGGGGGTGAGCAGCAGGGCTGGGGGAGGCCGAAGACAGCTTTGCCCCGGCGATGTGCATGCATGGGGGGCGCTAAGCCGCAGCCTTCCCTCCGCTTTCCCGTACAGGAGTTTGGCGCTTTGCTGGAGATGACATGGAAATTAGTTTTTTACAATAAAGAAGCGGGCGGTGAGATCCCAGCCGCGGGGAGCTCCCGGGGGACTTCGAGAGCCCCGTTCCTCAGAGTCCCCTCCGAGACCGCGGCGGGACGAGCCCCCGCGGCAAAGCTGCTCCCGGTAACCGATTCCGGCACCGCTCCCGCTGCGTCGGGGATAATAACACCATGTTTTATTATTTCCTTCGCAAGAGCTTGGGCTGTTGAGAAGCCACTTCCTTTCTACCAGCCTTATTAGGAGCATTTTCTCGGTTGCTCGGGCAGACAAAAAAAAAGAAAGCCGAGTAAAACACCCCAGCAACCCGCTCTCCTGAAGGCATAAATAAATGCTAGCAGGAGTAATGGCATGAGAGGTCTGATGCTGCTTTCGTTCACACTCATGTAAATAATGAGTAATTTTATTGCTGTCGATGAAGTTACGTGGGAATTGTCAGTCGGAGCAGGCTTGCTTTTCTGGTCCTGGCGAGTCCGGCTGCTGGTGTTGCCGGGATGGGTTGATGAGTGTGTCACGTAGAGGATGCACTGTGCTGCTCGGTTCACTTTGATTCCGTCCGTATTAGCAATTAAGTTTCTTTTTATGCTTGTTTAAACCTTATGTGAACAGTTCAGAGTAGGAGAGGTTGTTTGTTGTTTTTTCTTTCTTTGTGGTGTTGATTTTTTTTTTTTCCTCAGGAGGCAAATTTGTAAATACTTTTATACCCATTCAACTTTAGTTATTAGTGCATTCAGCCACTGTAGTAATGCTACCGCTTTTAGAGGTAATGGCATGTTGGCTAAAATAGTTATATATAAGCAAATATATTTTGTATCATGTATGAGTGTCATAGAATCATAGAATAGTTTGGGTTGGAAGGGACCATTAAAGATCATCTAGTCCAAACCTCCTGCAATGACCAAGGAAATCTTCAACCAGATCAGGTTGCTCGGAACCACATCCAGCCTGGCCTTGAATGTTTCCAGGGATGGGGTAGCCACAACTTCTCTATGCAATTTGTGCCAGTGCCTCAGTGCCCTCACAGTATTTTTTTTCCTTATATCTGATCTAAACCTACCCTCTGTAACACTAAAGCCATTCCACCTTGTTCTGTCACTACATGCCCTTGTAAAAAGTCCTTCTCCAGATTTCTTGTAGGCCCCCTTTAGGTACCGGAAGGCTGCTCTAAGGTGTCCCGGGAGCCTTCTCCAGGCTGAACAGCCCCAGCTCTCTCAGCCTGCCCTCATTGTGATTTACCATCTGAAATTTTATTGTTATTGAGATGTGCTAGTGGTTTCACTTGGAAGCTAGTTATGCATCAAATGAATCAGAACCTCTTCTTTTAATAGGGTAATTGTCCCTTTCCTATTTAGACACATAGGAGACCAGTGCCAGTCACGTCACATGCTAGCTTCATGAAACTTTTATTACTTCCTTTGATTGTGCCTGTCAGTCTACTATTAACTACTACTTACAAACACATTATTGTTTCTGTCAGTTGGGTATCAGTCCATTTTCTTGCCTGCAGTAGCAGCAGATAGTGCAGTGACTTCAGGTTGGCAGGCACACAACTGAAGATGCAGGATGGCCAGCCCTCTCAGGAGACCATTAACACTGTTGCAAAACCACTGATCTTTGATTGCTGTATATTGCAGCAAAGAGGAAATTGTGAACCTAAGAATAATACTTGAACATAAAATATTTTTACTATTTTAAGATACATTTCAATAATAGATTCATACAGTCATAGAATAGTTTGGGTTGGAAGATCTAGTTCCAACCCCCCTGCTATGGGCAGGGACATTTTCCACTAGACCAGGTTGCACAAAGCCACATCAAACCTGGCCTTGAAAGTATAAATAAATATTAAGTATAATATGAAAGAAATATAATAAAGTAACAACACATAGATACATCCAGGAGATACGTGGTTTTTGCAGGTGATGTTAATGGTTTGTTTGAAGAATATGGATCTGGATGCTGGGTATTATCTGTGGATACACTTAATGTGAAGTCTATGAATAGCCTAATTGAAAACAAATGCTTGTTGACCTGAAGATAAGCTAAGACTTTAGAGCTTTGTTGGATTGAGGCCTTAGTAATTACTGCTTAAATGTAACTTAGTACCATTCTCATTAACTTTGAATAATTGCATGGTGTAAATACAAATCAAGTTCTTGAATTGTTTTGATAACTGTTAAATAAAAATTATAGAGTGTTACAGTATTTAATAGCAATTAATTTATTGGTGGAAGTAATTATAGTGATTTCTGTGGTGGGCTTTTCTTTTGCTTTTCAAGACTGATAATTAAAGTTTCATGATTTTCATAAAAGTGCATAAGGAGGCATCTGCATTAGCATCTTAATTCTCATCAGCAGTGTGCTTTTGAAGGGAATCTCATTCCCCACATGTACCTTGGTTCATGTCTTGGGGCAGTCCTGGAGTCTAGGAAGCAGTCTTTGTTCAGGTGATGCTGAGAGTGGGGGATATGCTTCCTGGGCTGCCCAGTGCCTGCAGTGTACTTGAGCCTCAGGACTAAGATAGAGTCAGCTTGAATGTAAACTTTGAAATTTGTATGATTGGACGTTGGTTACTCTGGACCAGCTCCTTGGTTCTGCAAGATGTACCCTTTAATTTTTAGTCCTTAGTTACTTCTACCTGCCCACTAATCAGCTGAATTCACTCTGCAAGCTATTTTTGGTTCTGTGGTGTTTATACCTGATGCTAACATCTCCAAATGTTCCAGGAATGCTTTTCAGATTATTTCATTAAGAGGGATGGTCACCTTCCTGACTTGATATTCCTTCCTGTTGGTTCCTAAGTTGGTGTGTTGGTGTTCTGGTTTGGTGATGGGTTTTTTTTGTTTGTTTGGTTGTTTTTTTTTTTAAATCTTAGCAGCAGTTACAGGGGGAATAAAAAGCTGCCTCCTGTATTTTGGCTAAAACACCAGAAAGCAATAGTGTAGTCACTCTGTTTTAAGAGCTCTGTTGGTAACTTGAAATGTAGTTTTTTACATATGGGAAGAAAAGACTCAAAATAGCCTTGGCTGTTGCTCAACCAACCCCTCAGTGGTCCAGAGCAGGAAGCTTGAAGTATGATCTGGTATGGATATAGCCATTTGAATCTTGCTGTAGCATCTTTGATCTTGTTTTGTCTTGTAACATTTACCAGAAGGGCTTTCCCTGAAGGGAAAGAATGTTTTCCCTGATGAGGAAACTCTGGTTGTCTTCAACCAGGGAATAGGAGAAAATGTGTAGGAACTGGCCTTTGGAAGTGGCTGCCATGACCTGTAGGGTACTGTGGGGAATTCATTTGAAGAGAAGATGTGAGACTTTTCCTTGGGCCAAAACCAAGGAGTTCTGTCAGCCAAAGCGGAGGGGATGTGTGTGTCCCAGGAGGACGCAGCTATGAGTTGGTTTAAGGCTCCAAATCTATTACTGATAATGAGGTCACCTCCAATTCAGATGTCAGAGTCTTTTGGGGAAAGAAGGGTTTTTCCTTGCCTTCAGCAGTATTTGGGGCATTCATTGTCTTTCCTTGTGTGTTGGCTCAGCCTGTACCTAGCTGACCCTTTGCTGGTGTGATGTGCAGACTTGCTGCTTGCTCTTAGCATCTTAAATCCATCAGTCTGCATGGAAGGATGGAGGAAACAAAAGAAATGGTTTGCAAGGGAAACTGTGACAGTAGTGAGCCTTGGAATGCCTACTGGATCTCAGAAGGAGCTAAAAAGGTGATTTTACTCCAATATTCTAGTTGTGGTAATGCTGATTGTAGCAATTAGATTACAGAATAATTCAAAGTAGAATAGTGAGATTGGTGGTGATGCTGTAAAATTTAACCTAGAAACTGTAAGAATCTCCTCGTGAGGAGGACCCAAACAGTCACATCCTCCTGTGGTCTTGCTTGTGTTTTGCAAGAATCCAGAAAGACAAGCAACTCTCCTTAAAAGTGATCTCAAGACACATTGCCTGATGACTTGAGCCTTCAGCCACTCACAGATTTTAACAAAATTATGTGCTGCAAGCTGACCACATTTATTATTGTGATTTTACTACATTCTGCAAGTAATTTATCTTATTTATCTTATAGGACTGCTAAGTGTGCTGCCTTCATCTAAATCATTTGTTTGGTTTCTCTCTCCTCTCAGCGTGCTTGTCAGCAAGAAGCAGTACAGGAGCAGACCAGACTGATGCATATCCAGATCAATCATAATGTACATTTGCAGTCAGGTTTGGCAAGATGGAGGACAGGCTGTGGGATTTGGGCAGTCAGTGCTCAACATGAGAATAAGTTCTTGTCCACCAGGCTCTAAAACCTAAAAGTCTCTGCTCCACCGGAGGTAGCTGCTTGTTTTCTCATATTCTGAGTGTCAAAGGCAGAATTACCTATTTAAAAAAGATTAAATCACTCCATAAGTGTTATTTTCAAATTAGGAAATAGTGAAGAAAACTTCCAACTTAATCAGATAAGCAAGCTACAGAAGAGGCAATTAGCAGTAAAGGAATGGTTAAATGTCAAATTTCTGGCTCCAGCTCTCGGATTTTATTAATCAGGTTCTTACGCTGACCTCATACACATTGGATGTTTTGCTGGAGGAATATGATTTCCAATTGCTGTTGATCTTAATCCTGCATTCTTCATTTGGGTGAAATTCCCAGTGACAGTGATGATTCATGCTTACACTTTTGCAAGTGCTTTTATTGTTAATCTCTAAAGAGCCTATATAAATATAGGAAACAACTGCTATTTATTGTTCAATAGTGAACACCAAGGCCAAGCTTTGATTGATGGAATCTTAAGCTAGTCTATCCGGCTTTTATCTGCTGTGCAAAGTGTCTGTGAGTTAACACTGAAGAGCTGGGATGAGGGGAAGACAGGAAGCAAAAAGCTCTTGTGTGGGTCATAGGCTTTTAAAAAGTTGCAGGAAGTAGATTTCAGTTCAGATCAGGTCAAATTTTTTACAGCGCTTGATGTATTCCTTGGGCTCTCCACACACACGCATGCATATGAACGTCATTCCTTTCATGTGTGCAGGAGAAAAGCTGGGGGCACATGCAGGTTGGGTTTGGCAAAGCTTGCTAGGTAAGGTGCAGAGCCACGCTAATGGGATCCTATTAATCTGCTGCTAGATATTGGCCAGGAATAGAGGTAGCCTAAAGTACAGAGAAAGTGGCTGCCCTGTGCATAGACAGCAGGAGGTAAAGTTTCCCTTTCTTTTGATTTCTCTGCCTGTCTTTACATAGTATAATCTATCACTGCAGTGCAATTACAGTTCTTGTAATAGTACTTACAAAGATTTTGTTTAATAAAATTCCATGGACATGTTGCTTCAGGGTTTTTATTTGAAGAGGCACACATCACATCACTCAGCTCAGATGTGTTGGTATGCTTCTCTGGTATAATTTAAGGTGATTGTGCTTCTCCAAGAGGATATTTAATCAACCAGCAGTACTCCTTTGTAAAGCTGTTGACTGGATGAGGTTTTGGGCTCATGATACTGAGGAGATCTACCTGAGCAGCAAGGTCATGCATGGCCAGAATCAGCAACCTGTGCCTAGAAGGAAGGTTAGCCATGCAGATGAAGTGCAAGATGAGAACTGAGGATTTTGGTCTCTTGTCATGTCCTTTTTTGGTGATTTTTGAGTAAGGCTTTTCTCCAGTCCTTTTTTAATTATTTACTTTCCTGCAGACATACTTCACTTCTAAAAAAAGTGGCATGTGGAAGCACAAGCTAACCTTTAGAAGTTGTTCAGGTGTGAAGGTGGTGTGATACAGAACTACCCTGAAGTAAAAATGTTGGGCTTCATGTGGTTGATGTTCCCCTAGCAGGCTGACAGTTTGTTTTTCGGTTTTGTTTCCCAGAACCTTTTTGAAACCTGCAGGCACAGTTTACCCTTCTTTCAGCCTGAAGAGTGAAATTCTGAAAAAGGAAGATGATAGAGGTCACTGATATATTTAGATAGTTTGGTCTACTTTTATCTCCAGATGCTAATCAGTTACCTTTTATGCCAAAGTGTCTGTGTAGTACTATGAAGGAGGTTACTTCCTTTCTGTTGACTTAGAAATAGTAAAGTAGTTTTGCTGGCCATGGCTCTTCAAAATTTCATTCATTTTGAATTTAAATTTCAAATAAAAATCACACCAAAGAAACAATGTGTTTCATGTCAGGTTTACTGAGTCTTTTGAACACCTTTGAACTTTGATTTGTCTGCTAAGTATCTCTATCATTCACCAAGTAGTATTATCTGCGCAAGGGCTGACTGCTGCTCTTGTTCAAGTGGAATACCTGTTCCTGCAGCAGAAATGCAGCTGAATTCTCAGTGGCTTGGAAGAGTTGTACTCAGAGTTCAAATTTCACACTGTTCCTGCGTTTCTATGGCATTTGAGAATATAGAAAGCCATTTTACTCTGTGCAGTGAAATGGCTTTTTGTTGTCTAGGGAATAAAGGAGGTGTGCATGCATTGTATTGCTTACAGAAAGAATCTGACAGCCTTTCTGTAGCATGTGTTGGCTGACGAATCCATATTGTTCATACTGAGTTTCTCTAAAGGGGTGTCAAATCTTAATGCTCCCTCGGGAGATACCCAGGTCGTACTGGGCATGGCTGACTCAAAAAGGAAAATAAGTAATGTTTTTCTTTCTAATGATTACTATCTGAGTGTTATCGACAGTGCACAGTTAAAAGGATTTCCTGAATATATCCCATACTAAATCAAAAAGTGTTCAGAATTGCTAATGGGAAATTGAATATTACAACAGTACTTAAATAGATGGTAGGTAGTGTTCAGTTGCTAAGGGCAACGTAAGTAAAGTTTGGGTTTGTTCAGGCTCTGGTGCCCTCAGGTATGCAGGAAGAGTAGATGCTGATCATAACTACTGTACAATAGTCTGCTGTTATTTTGTACTTGGATGCTTTACATTTTTGAAGCAGGTGAATGAATCTTTGGAAATGATACTGGAGGCTGTTTGGTATCTCATCATGTAATTGAATTGTGTGCCTTGAAGTAACATAGTATTTTTCTGCATTATTTTGTCTGAACCTGATTATCAGTCTCCTTTGCTTAGGCTGCCATGAAGGTAGACGATTCCTATGGTTTTATGACTGCTACTATGCTCTGTAATTCCACTGGATTAGAGGCAGTTTTCACTGGTCTTGTTTACTGTAGGTGATAATTTTCTTCTAAATCAAGCCTCTTGAATGGCAAAGTGTGTCTATAGGTACCTGGTGTGTAGCACCCAAACTTTGGCCTGAGTATCTGCATCTTCTGAAACTTGAAGTTACTCTCTTTCACTGTTGATAAGGTTGTAATATTTGCAAAGATTTACATATTTAGAAAGTTGATTGCATTGTCTGGGTTGTCAGATTTGATTTAGAGACCTAAATTAGGTGGTGTTTCATGTTGATTATGTTCTTCTTTTGCCCGTTAGTTTGTAAAATCAAGCTCCTGTTATGCTCATCTACACACGATTTGGAGTATGGATTCAGTATTCTTGTAGGCTGAAACTCTCATTTGAGTAGATTACTGTATTTTTTCCAGTCTGGCCCTATTAATAAATACCCTGAGGCTTGCAAAGCACTTTGTTGTTTAAACACAAGCTGTGGAAAAGAATTTTAAGATCATGGTTTGATAGATGGATACTAAACTTGCTTAAAAACTTGGAAATATATTTATACTTTGCAGGTGGGGTCTTGAATGAGCATAGTATATAGTGCTGTCTGTATCGAAAACAAAGCCATAAACAAATTGTGTGGGAAGAAAAGCATAGGTACTTGCAGCCAGGTCCTGTTCTTGCTGAAATATGTCGCAGCTCTTGAAACAGATGTTGAGTCCAGCTTTGTGCAGAGGCCACACCCTCTGTTTCCCTTGGCAAATTGTCTTGCATTCCAGTGACCCTCTAGGCAAAACATCCTTTAATTGGCACTGTGGCCTTCAATGTTTCCTTTTTTCCCCTCTGTGGTAATTGTTCGTGTCCTCTATAACTGCAGGCTGTCATGAGAGATTTGGTTAGTTTGCAAGCAGAGATCTGAGTAACTGGGGAACCCCCTGATTAGCTAGTTTCTTCCTCTCCCAGATGCCTGTTTCAGTGGTCTTTCTTTACTTGTGAGTGCTTTCATACTCGTTCATAGACGGTTCCAGCATCTGACAAATGTTAGAAACAGGTGGTAGGAAAGAGTATGACTTGGCTTTTTACTGGAGGGTGGATGTCTTTCAGAGTTGCAGCTGCTAAATCTTGTGCTTTATGGAGTGTCTTGCAAAGGTAGGGGTAGGAGCAATGTCAGGGGTGGTGGAGGTTGTTTTAACCCATGAGAAGTAAACGAGAACCTCAGGAACCTTCAGTGAGGGATGTGAGATGTTTAGGTCTTCAGAAGATGTACATATCTCAGTGACATATTTTCACTGGAGATATGTCTGATGCACACCTGCATGGCTCTCAACATCATTTGGGTGACAGGCAGCTTATCTTAACACTTCTGTTCAGCTCAGGAATAGGGCATGTTCTTCTGTAATGGGGAGCTGCTGACCTGTGTCCTTGTAACCTCAGAGCTGAACTGCCATGGTGCTGGGGTGCTGCATGCCTGGGGTGACTGTTGGAGGAACACCAGAGATGGCTGCTAGCAGAGATACAGCACCATGTAGCAGCTGATGTTGCATCCCTCACTTCCAGTTGTGTGTGATGAACAGAAACCTAAATTGTTCAGGAGCAAATGGCGAAAGATTTCACCTACTCTCATGCAATGTTACATGAGCCTATGAGTCAATCCTCAGCATGTCCTGGCAATTTCAGATTTGAAGCCACTGGGTTTTCCAGAGGTGGCTCATAGTCCCTCTTCAGCAGAAAGTGAACTCCTGCTCAGTTTGCTGAGCTTCAGGGCACACAGTTTTCTTCTTTTAGGCAAGGATCAAAGTGGTGCATTGTTTTGGGCTGCTTTGTTTTCTTGTGGCTGCATGAACCCACATTTTAATGTTCTGGTTGGAAGAAATGAAATCACCAGTGATGAGCTTTGTTTTCAGAGTTAATCAGGAGTGTCAATATGAATTCCTCTATAAATATTAATGGATTTTTTTTTTATGTCCTTGTCCTGAAATGTATTCGGGAGGCCTTATATAGATTGATATAAATCTGAAATTCAGTCTAAGCCCACAGAAAAGCAGACTAATTAAATGCAAAATTGAGAACTTTATTGACTCCTTACCTGTCTTCTTCCAGAATGCATCTGCATTTCACTCAGGATTTGCCATGCATGACTGCACAGCCCATGTGAAGCAATGCCAAAATCTGTATTTATGGGAATTGAAGATTATAAAGATCTTGCAACAGGGCAGAATTAATCTTCATCAGAATCTCTGAGGAGAAAAGGGGTAAACCAGAGCAAACTGTGCAGTCCTTTTCTGTAATTTTACATTTCTGTCAAATGTTTTTGTTACGAAATTCAACAAGGGGAGTTTGAGTTGCTTGCATTTTACAGACGAGATGCTCTTGTCCTTTGTGATTGCTGATTAGCTGATTATTTACCTTGTGGCTAAGTATTTTTTGGGGGAATCTCTTCCTTTTGTGAGTTCTCTAATGGAAAATAGCTGTGCCAGTACGGGCGGTTCATGGCATCAGAAGCAGTACTTGCAAATCTTTAATTAACTGATAGCACTATAGTCTCTGAAAACATTCCTTGAAATGAGTGATTTGGGAGTCTCCATTTGAGTCTTTCTGCATGAATTTGGACAATTTGTCATCAGTGGTGCTGAACAGAAGAATGTATTTTACTTCTGGATAGAGTATGTAATGGCTGGAGAGTATTTAAATCCTTCAGTGCTAGAACAATATTTCTGGCTATAAATTAAAGTTGTCATAGTGTGCCTACACGTCTGTGAATTAGACTGAACTGATTGTGACCCTTCCTGCAGTGGGATGAACTTGGGTTTTCCTCTAATGTGTGGCACACCATTTTGTATCACTTTTCACTTACACATTTCCATCATCCATTTAAAATAATCTAATTCTGTATCTGCACTGGTGCAGGCTTTCTGAAACCCAGGTAAGCAAGACCTGGTTTTGCACCTTTAAATATATCATAACGGCATTCAGACCTCTTCTGTGAAGTGATGGAAAAAACCCAATAATGACACTGTGGGTTCTCAAATTTATTGTCTTTCAGTGACTAGGTCTGAACAGCTGAATTTGAAAAGATGCCTTTGCTTGGAGCCATTCCTGTACATTTAGCCAGCTGAAGCTTCAGGCAGTGGTTTTTCTTTTTCCTCTCTCATGTGGCGTTGCCAATACAAAATACCCATTAATTGTTATTGTGCAGCAAAATGCTTTCAGTGCTCTTCCAACTCCTTTTCTCTCTGCAGGGCTGAAAAGGGTGAAGGGCAATATTTCTGTCCCTAGAGTAAATGGAGGGTAATTGAAATGCACATAGAGAGCACATCTGATGAGTAGCAAGCTACTGGCTTGTTGTTTTTCTTATTTATTTCTTTTTTCTTCTTTTTTCTCTCGGTTTTGAACATAACCCCAAAGTGTTTGGCAAGAAATTTTACTGCCAGGAAGTCCTTACAGTTATTATCTGTGACAGTAAATATGGTACCTGTTACCTTAACTTGCATGTAACATTAAGCAGAGTTCCTGTGTATCTTACTTTTGGCTTCTTTTGTACCAGTCGTTTAAATTGCTTTCCCTTTATGTAGAATTCATGCCTGAAAAAGGAATTTCAACTAAAGAAACACATGGAATTCCTTTCCTTTCGTAACATGTTCCTTAGTGTGGGTTTTGTTTATAGCTTTTTTAGAAGTTGTTTTAAATTGTCTCTCGCATGAAAGTGAGAAAATGAACCGTTGTGGAATACAGATGCTCAGGAGGTCATCCATAACAATTTCATAAAAACTCTGTGCAGAGCACATTATCAGCTCAACTGATCTTGTATTGTTTCTGGTAGAATATTTACACTTTTAAATCAATTTTCTAGTCTTTACTACATCTTTGGTATTAAATATAATTCATTTGGCTATTGATAATTACGTATTTTAATGTGTAAGCTTTTGCAAATTAGAATGTTACTTTCACTAAAAGTCATAAGAAATAGCAGGGTTTTCAACTTCTCCCAAGTTACATGTGTGTTTGTGTGTTTATATTTAATTTGCTGATCCACATTCTCCAAGATAGGTTTGTTAGAACTGAGATCTTCATGCTGTTCTCTTTTATTAATTATATTTCCCTTAATTTTGCTGGTCTCAGTTTGCAAGATGGAGTTTCAACCCTTCAAATTCACTTGTGCTGAAAGGCTTCAGCTGCAGAGAGAGGTAGAAGACTATTCCTTCTCTGTTTCCCCCCTTTTATTGTATGGATTTTCATCACTTTGTGTGTTAGTTTTGTTTGACACGCTTGTACATTTAGTGTTAGCTAACACTATTACTTTCAAGGGTTGTTGGCCAGGCTAAGTTAAGGTTTCATTTTACATTGATAGATGTTTTGTTTACAATATATATATTAGAAATGCTCTATCTGAAGTTTTCTGAAGTGTTGCAACTTTGCCTACACTGAGGTCTGAAGTAAAACAGACTTCATCTTCACCGAAAGCAGATTTCAGTCATTATTTCTAAAAGTCTCAGCATTTGTCTGGCTGCTCAACAAGGGTGAGGATGGTTTCAGTGTTCTTAGAATTACTTATGTGGTCTTTGTTTAAAATCAGTTTTTATCCATTTCCTCTTGCTGTTCCCATTTATACATGGCCTCCCTTCTACTGCACATTCTGCGTGTGTAGCCCCTTCACTCCCTAGCACAAGAAAATCTTCTGTGGTACCTCCTCCTTCCATGCAGGCACCTGGATTTTCTATTAAAAATTAATGGGTTAATTTATATCTCTGAGATTTTCTTTAGATTCTATGAAAATAAATTTTGTGGGTAACTTTTTTGTAAGTAATCTAGCCAATATACCAATCTAGCCAAATAACATATCTTATAATGAAAACTGAAATTGTGGAATAATCGGTCTTTTTCCTTCCCTAGACTGCCTTGTATACTGTTATGTCCTATATAATTATTAGTTGAAAACATGGGATTTTGTCAGACACGTTTTATCAGTATTTTTAGTTCTCAGGAATTCAGTAATTCTCCTGTGATCAGAGGGAATTCAAAACCTGTTTTTGTTCTCGAGTTCATTAAGACAGCATTTCTTGTGAATTTTCTTTAAAATCATTGGCAATGTGTACTGCATGTTGTTTTTCTTTGTATGAACTGCTACAGTGGTATATTCTGTACTAGAGAGACTAGCATTAAAGAATAAATGTTTCTTGCTGTAAAAGGAAAATTACAAATATTTATTTTCCTCTCTGGCAGTGAGCACACAGGTGGAGTTGAACATTTGAAAGCAAACTGTTGATGTGCTGAAACATATCTTGTCATCTTAGAGCTATTTTAATTAATTACAAATCAGAAACAGGTGTACCCCTTTTTGAGCAACTCTCCATCTCCTAGGGTAATTTTTATACTGTCCTCTCTCTTTTTTGAGTGTGCCAGTTCCATAATTTTTAATGAAATCAGTTTGATAATCTGATAGCAGCAGAGCTTGCACCTAGCTTGTTCTGTAAAGTTTAATGCATTTTGGTACTTTCAGAGGTAATAGTGTCAGGATTGTGTACATACGTCCTTGGTTTTCGCAAATAACCTTGTTATGTTCTTGGTGATCATGTTGGCTGTTTTCTGGTATTAAACAACTTTTTTTATTTTCCCCAACTAGTGGTAGTACTATTCAGTAGAACTGATATTTATTTATTAAGGATGCAAGAGCAAGGGGGAGAAGAGGAGGTCACATTAGTTTTGGTATAAGTATCTGCAGTTAATGGAGTTACCCTGAGGAATTAATGTGTCATATTCTTCAATTCCACTTGAACTGGCCTCTAGCTATCTTTGTGGATCCATTTTAAAGTAAGCTTGTATATAACAAACAGGGTGACTGGAGCAAGGCAACAATAAATACTCTGACTCATCACAGTGCATATTTAGGTATTTAGGCAGATATTTAACTCTTAAGTGTAGTTTGTCAGTCTGGCTCCAAATAAGTAGATAAAGAAATGCACCTTTTTTAGTGCATTGATCAGGCAAAGGAGGTTGCTTTTACATGGACTTTCTTTGCATCTCCTCAGGGCTTCTCTGCTTGAAGCAGAACTGGGAAAACAAATGGCTGTATATTCCCCATCACCCATTATAATTATATATGATGATGAGGTTTCTTTGCATTTGGGATTGTCCTTTTTGGCCATGTTGCATCGCACGCAGTTCAGATGGTCCCAGCCCCGTGAGTGGTGCTTTCAGCCTCAACAGTGGCTATAAGTGCATCTAGTGAAGACTGAAGGTCAGTACTATTTGTGCCCTACTGCACTGACCTGCTGTGAGCTACAGGACTGTTCTCATTGTGTGGGCTCTCTGGATGCAGTCCTGCTGATGGTTTATCTAGGTGTCTTCCTGAGCTCCATCCTACTGGCAGGAGCCAGCTGCTGCAAGACCACCACCTCTTCAGCCAGCATGCACCAGTGTTTGATGTGTGCTGTGTCTGAGAGTTCCTTGTATAGAAACTGTGATGACACTTAAAAAAGGACTGGTAAAAAAACCCCTAGCCTCTTGTGTTTGGTGAATCCTGAGTATTTTCTGCTAATTACCAATGGCTTGGTTTTCATTAGTTCTGGACATTAGCTCCCAAAGACTTCACCTGCAGCTTTTTTTGCTCAACATCATTGAAGAGCAACACTTGGAGATTCAGTTACACATTCATATAAATCTTTCTGGCTTATAAACAACCCTGCAGGTACTCCCACATAAGGAAAGACCACGCCAGGATGCAGACCTACCTTCCCACCATGTTGGTGAGGAGCAATGCTCAAAAGATGCTTCCATAGGAAAAGAGACCTTTGTAATCACAAGCATGTCTGCTTTGTATCTTTCTCGTGTGTGTATATATTACAGTGTATTAGTTACATATTCGTGTGCATTTTAATGCTATGTTTGTATATATAATTCTTTTATTTCTTCTCTGCTGGCAGTATTTCTCTTGAGGTTATCTATGAGATTACCCAATCACCACATTATGATTGGTCTTTAACAAATGTCATCAGCATTGCCACCAAAGCAAAGCAAAGCTTGCTGGCTGGCCTTTTGAGGGTGTAACAGAAAATTCTTTCTCTCTTGGTAGAAGATGCTTAAGTTACCTTGCCAAGACCAAGTTCAGTTATCCATTTTTGAAGTGCTTCCTTTATGAGTACAGGCATTTCTTGTATCCTATAAAAAGAGCAGTATGACATCTTCTGGTGCAAGGTTAAATTTGCTGGTATAATGCCTAACTGTGGCTATTAGTGTTGACTAACTAGTGTTGGTGTTACTGAGACCTCACCTGTGAGTTTTGTACAATTATTTCTCAGAAATTCTTTTCCTTAAAACCACTCCCTTTTCAGTGGTGCTTTTGTCTTTCCACAAAATTATTTTTTTTTTAACTTGAAATTAAAGAAAGTTGCAGTTTTGACAGCTGCAGAAGTAATTGCATTACTTTTGTGAATGAAAAATATGCCAACTTGAGAAAAATTTAAGTGCCAAGATGTATGTATTGGTAAAACATAGGTGAACTTACAGTAATAACATTGATGTACTTGACTTTTTTACTTGCAGCTGTGGTTGCAGAAGGGTGCCTCTTATATAGCACGTAGGCTGGATCTGATGCATCAAAACAATTTATCCAAAAGTTTTTCAGGTCATATAATAGTTTTGGCAGCCTGCTTTCCTTGCCTCTTTGATGCTTGTGTACCTCTTCCCTGCTTCAGGTTCAAAACTGCATCTGCTCTTTGACCTTGTGCTTGGGAGAGTCTGTGATGATCCTATAGGCCACCTTTTAGTTCCATTTCTTTATAATTGTGTCAAGAGTATTTGGTAGTTTCCTGGCTCACTTACACTTCCCATACATTGTTTTATAGCCTTTTAAATGGATTTAAATGACTTCCTAAATGATCTCTGAATCATGTACTTTTAGTTTTAATAAGTCTATGTAGGTGTAACTGTGCACCAAGGAAAATTGTACAATGGAAAAAGAAGAAAGAATAGCTTTTTTGGAACCCCTCTAAACATCCACATGCCCCTCCTCCCATTGCTTTGGTGTGTATCTTCCTCCTATTTGTAGTAGGCTTTGATTGTTTTTAGCACTCGCACTTTACTCTATTTCCTGGAGACTAATGCGATTTAGCACTGCAGAGGGACCAGAGGAAATGATCTCTTGACTGAGTCTATTAATTATTGTTCCCTCGAGAATCTTTTTCTTCTTCCAAAAAAATGGCAATAGCAAACAGAAAAAGCACTCTCGAAATAGGCTAGCACAATTATTACTCATGCTTGGCTAATTAGGGGACCGATCCTTTTCCTGAAGATTTCAAAGAGGCATATTTGTTCTGTTTTGATGTAACTTTTCATTAACAAATTAGGTTTTGAGCCTGTAATTCTTCATACTTGCTTGAAGCTTGAAACATTTCTCTGGAAGAAAAGCACATGGAAAGTTTAGCAAAACTCGACTTGGCCAGTATCTAGGAATGTGAGACACGGGGGACCTCCTGGGCTGTGGATCTCTGCCCCTTTCTGTTGCATACAGCTACGTGTAATCCCTTACATAAACACAGCAGGCTCTGTGTCTCAGAAGGAGTGAGCTGAAAAAAACCTACTTCAGCTGAAGGGCTCTTCCACAGCTCTGTGACTGGTAGTCATCTTTTCATATTTGCCGAAATTTTATTCTTGGGGCAACATAAGCTTTTCGCTTAAACTGCAATTTTGCTGCCCTAGTATTAAGTTTTTCTTCCCCTTCATTTTGTCTTGGTTGAGGAAGGGGAGCTGGCTCTTGGCTGTGATGAACATCTTTATTCTGTGCCTCTACCTAGAAACTGTCCTTTCCATTTGTTGCTTTCTTCAGGTGTGGACTTCATATGCAGTAGAAACAAATGGCTGCCCGGGAGTGCTGCCTGGCAGGAGCTTGTATCATGGCCTGAAGTAAAAGATAAAATGTCCTCTGTCCTGATCCCTCCCCCACCCTAACTATAAATGGAGCCTGAGCTTAGCAGTTGACATCAACATTGCAGTGTTCTCCATTTAGATGAATACTGCCCTTGGCGACCTTTTCAACTCATGGCTTTATTTATTTATTTCCCATCTTTTAAATAGATACCCTAATCAGCTTTATCTGTGGTTCCTCAGAAGAAGCATCCTCTCAGAGACTGGGATCTGCTGCCTCCGCAGGCAGAGAAGATGAGGAAGCTGATCCCATACACAATCTTTCTCATTCTGCTGGAGTTTCTCTTGGTGTGTGTTTTGCAAGGCTTCTGGTTTTGGGGAGAGAAGAGGGAGATGTGGAGTTGGGAGATAGTGAACTGTAGGTAACGGGGGAAGAGCAAGGAAGGAAAAGGGCCAAGTATTGATGAGAGAGAGAGAAGTGTTTCAACTGGATATTAGGAAAAATTTCTTCACTGAAATGGTGATCAGGCATTGGAACAGGCTGCCCAGGGAAATGATGGAATCACCATCCCTGAAAGTGTTCAGAAAACATGTAGACGAGACCCTTAATGACATGCTTTAGTTGTGGTCTTGGCAGTCCTGGGGAAATGGTTGGACTTGATCTTAAAGGTCTTTTCCAACCTAGTTGATTCTATGATTTTGTGAGGAGACCCCACTGCCATTGCATCTGGAAGCTAGCCCACAGCCTGAGCTCTGATCACTTGCAGCCCCCACACTTGTACATATACCCCTAGTATTGTCCTGGGGGGATATAAGAAATCCTGGCATTTGAAATAGTAACTGTGGAAGAAGCTACTAGATGCCTCCCTACCACATTACACCATAGTAAAATCACTGTGGGGGAACCTTTTTCTCATATGAACAGATTTCTTTTGTCTGCACCATACTACTGTGACAATAACTGATTTTTGTACGGATAGCTGAATTTGAAGGAAACCTTCAACTTTTAAATTTTCATAGCAATAGTTAGGGATACACTGTCAATGTGAAACTTGCACTTCTGCCTGGAACATGATATACCTATTTGACAAAGACAACTTTGACAACTTGAAAAGCCCAGTGATGAGGCACAGTCCATAGCCTGTATGTACGAGAAGAAATTAAAAAATTATATAGGGAGGAACTCTTAACAAGGGCATATAGTGATAGGTTGAGGGGGAGTAGCTTTAAACTAGAAGAGGGCAGATTTAGATTAGATATTAAGAAGAATTCTTTCCTGTGAGCGTGGTGAGACACTGAAAAGGTTTCCCAGAGAAGCTGTGGCTGCCCCATCCCTGGAAGTGTTCAAGGCCAGGTCAGATGGGGTTTTGAGCAACCTTGTCTAGTGGAAGGTGTCCCTGCCAATGGCATGGGGACTGGAACCAGATGATCTTTAGGGTCTCTTCCAACCCAAACCATTCTATGAAATAATGTGAACTTCTTCAGTCCCCTTCTGCCTCATTTACCTCACCGGTGCTATTTCTGTTTTGCTGAACTTGAAAACAGAAAATACAAGATTAAAAAGACACAGAACAGTACATACTGTTTAAAGAAAATGTTACAAACTGCGTTAATTTAGAAGATTACATACATTTTTCATTGAAACTACCTTTATTCCTCTCTTATGTGGCTGCATTTAAGATTTAAAGTCATCTTTGTGCTAAGCAGTGGCCGTTTGTGCTGTGCACACTCACCAGCCATATGTTGTGTTTTCTGGGAGAAATGTAATTTGTTCTTGTAAAATCTTAAGGATGACATTAAGTAAAGATGGCTTTTTTTTGGTTTTTTGCCTGTAATGAATTTGAATGGGAAAAAAGAGGGACAGATCTATGTATACCTCATTCTTTAAAGGGTAAGTGTGCCAGCTCTCTCTTACATCTTTTTCCCCAGGGCTATAAAGTTTTAGTAGCACTTAGCAAAATGTTCAAAGTAAATATATGATATACCAATATGATTTTAAGGACAGCAGAAGGCATTTTGAGGTAGTGACTCACACAGAGTGTTAATAAATACAACTGCACTCAAATTGCTTAAAGCTGCCTTTGTTACACTGCTAAGATTAGAGGTGCTTCTGAAATGCCAATTGAAGATTGTCTTCAAACTTGTCCATCTGTAAACATCTGTCTAATGTAGGTAAGAATCTTCCATTAGGTCAGATTGGCTAATTCTCTGACATTTTTTTGGCAGAAGGGGTCCGCAGACTTAAAAATCCTGGCAAAGTTTATGAAGTTTTCCATTTTTCTGTCACTAGGAGTAGTTTAGAAATGGATTGTGAGGGAGTTCTGGATGAAGTAAGCAACAATATTAGTTGTGCTTAACAAACTGTTCATGGAGTGGTGAGAAGGTTGTTTCATTTATTGATGGCCTGGGAGGTCTCTCCTAGCTGATGGGGTGGAGCAAAGACCTCTGCACTTGCCCTTGTCCTGCTTTAAATTTCCTGGGCAGGTTTAAGACATAAGGTGCAATGGATGGTATTAGGAGTCTACTATAGATGCCAAGATCAGCTTTGGTCTAGAAGTCCTTAATGTTGCTAAAGAAAGAAATACTACTGGGAGATACATCTCTATGGGAAAATTTTATTTCTTGGAGACAGTACTATTAATAATGATAAGAAGGACATTTCTGGATGTTGTAGTCAGCATATTTCTTCTCCTAATAGTTACTGAATGAAAAGATTGCTGTGTTTCAGGCTTAGCTTTGGTATGTAGGAATGACCCTGTGGAAGAGCTGACTATGAAAACAGTCCTGGAACAAATGCTTACCACTTAACCCATTTCAAATAACAAGTTGAACAAAATACAGTTAGAAATTAAGTGAACTAATTAACTAAGCTAAAGAGATGAGGAGAGACCTAATAATAATAATAAAAACCAACCAAACAAACAAACAAAAAAACCCCCACAAAATAACAAAGTCCCCAAAGTGTCAGAACCGCAGATAAAATGTTTTATTGGAAATGCAAATGTAGGTGCTTCAAAATAAAGGGTAAGCAGAGAACCTGCAAAGAGCTGTGGCTTGGAGGTTAAATGCTTCTGTGAAAATTGTCAAAAGTCAAGCTGAGCTCTTTACAGAGGAAATTAAGAAGATGTTCTTCAGACATAGGAACAAGGACTGAAATGAAGCCATGATGAATTGAAGGTGTATTATGCCTAAAAATGATCTAGGTATGATCTCAAAACTAGGTATGTTTTCTACCTTCACTTTCAATAGAGTGATTACATTGGATGTGTTATGTTAAAACCAAGATAATTTGTGTGAGGTCTTGAAAAACAGAATCTATGATTTAAGAATAAAATCTAGGTGTCTGGTCTTCCTTGATCCTGAGAACCATGTGATAGCCTTCCTTAAATAACAGTAAGAATGGCACAATGCCACAAGTCCTATGTATATTTTCTTCCCCCTAGATATATTGATTGTTTTGTAAAATGTACTACTCTTCGAAAGTCTTGCATTGGCTGTGTCATTAGACATCATCTCAAAATGTTATGGGGGACTAACACATAAAATTTAAAATCTGATCTTAAGCATTTGATTGATCAGTCATTTCAGAGCTGCTCACATAGGACTGGAGAGTAAGAAATATACTTCTTGCTGTTGAAAAGAAGCAAGAATGTGACTTGGCACCTATAGACTGATTATTCTGATGTCTGTTGTCTAAAAGACTTTAGCACAAGGAAGTCATTATTAAAGACAAGGGGTAATGATGAATGGAAGATGAGAGGAAAATGAAGCATAATTTTACCATAGCCAGAAAGTGACAGAATAATTTTATGGTGCTCTTTGATTGATGTTACATTTCTGAAAATGGGGAGGGAGGGGAGTTTACTGTTGTTTTTGTTTGTTTGTTCATTCTTTTCTGAACACAAGCCTTGTAGAATATATCAGGTGTTACGTTTTTGGTGGCGAAAGGGAAGCGTTTATACTATTGCAAAGAGCACTGGTACAGTTTGGATGTATGTATGACTGTTTCCACTGCCACACATTCAAGATAAATAACTTGATGTCTGGAGGAATTGTAAGAAAATATTTAAAGAAATAGAGGTACTATCATTTTGAGGATTGGAAGAGAATAACTTTGCTTAGCCTAGTGAAAGGGAAGATGAGAAGGGTGTGATTGTTGTCAGTTAATGTATTAAGGGAACAAATGGAAAAGGAATGTTCTTTCCATTAAAGCACAGCAATAACAGCAAATTTATCATAAACTAGGCATAAATAAACTGAGGTTAGGAGGTTTCTTCTATGGCAGCAGAGTGTTTCTCCAACAACCTCTTAGTGATGATGCTCACTTTTCTCTTATGTTCTGTGTTCTAAAGTGTTGTCTGGAATAGGTAATCCCTGTTCTGCCCAGGACTTGTGGGATCTACAAGAAGTATTGTTTTTCTCAGAAGAGCCATTTTAGTTAACAAGATTTGCATTGAGGAATTTGTGGTGGTTTCTGTGTGTAAGGACTATTAACGTTGTGTATATCTGTTCAGAGGCTCATATTCCACTCTGAATAAATGAAAAAATAGAACCTTGAGTATCCATGGAGACAAAATATGCTGTAGGACAGAAAAACTGAAAAAGTTATGAGATATTTTAAACTCTAGACTTTTTTATTGAATGGAATGTATTTACGATGGGGGCAGATCACTTTAAAGACACGAAATCCTCTGCACCAGTTGGTCTTTTGGGCTTTAAAGTGTGTTAATATAATGAAGTCAGGAAATGCAGAACTTAAGCAAACAAAGATTGGTAGTCAAGTGCATTAGGAAAACAAAGATTGAGCTTTAGTGTCACTGGGGCAGAAAAATAGCTTGTAGTTTTAGTGTGATGATTTAATCCACTTCCATTTTCCCACTTTACTTTTTTTACCACTTGTAGTTGCTTTTATTTTTTTTTTTTAATTTATTTTAAGGTTTCTGCTGAGTGGAAGAAATGTCACTTGGCCATCCCTTCCCCTCTGGTGAGGAATGAGATGGCATTTTTGCCCCATGTGTATGGTGGCAAAGCATGGTTTGGCTCTCACAGAGGGATAGAGAAGAGCCCTGGGAAGCACAAGCAATCCAGTCCAGCAAATATGTGAGGGTTGGTTTTTTTTGGGTGGGCTTTTTTTTTTTTGCCTTTTTTTTTTTTTTATTTTTTTGAAGACAGAAGCTATGCAGCCTTAAAAGGACTTGTTTAAATTTTTGTGTGTGTGCCGAATATGTCAAGTTTGTATGGAGCCAGCGATTCTCGCCTCCTTTTAAAGTGAAAATTATAGAGTACTTTACATACTGTTTCTCACCAAAATGCAGATGCTTTCTCTTGCTACAAGTAGAATCACAAACCTGAATTTAGTGAGAAACAATATGTGGACTGTTTTAATAATTTGTTGTTTCATAATGTTTATAATGGGTTGGGATGCCAAGATTTGCTGGCTTCTAACAACCTTGACATAGTGCACTCAAAAGGAACCCCTCTCCCCCCCCCCCCCCCCCAAACCTAAACAAGTCCTTTTAAGGCTATATGAGAAGGGTGCCTGATAGCTAAGGATATAGGTACTATGTAAGTTCTTCAATAAGTGAATTAGGTAATATAAGAAGGATTAGAGTGAAATGGAAATGAGAAAAAGCAGCAGAAATGCAACGCTCCATAGAAATTAGCTGGTGGTTTGGTGCATTTCATGGCTTCTTTGCCTTAAAAGTGGTTCAGATGGTTGGGGAGTGTGTGGTATATTCTTATATAAACTTAGCCATGCTAGGATCTCAAAGAAAGATCTGAAGTGTTTTGCAAATATTCAGTAATTGACTTCTATGAATTGCTAAAGAATGGAGGCTTTTTGGAGATCAGTGTTTATGGTTTGCTGTGGGGAGCTGAGTGGTAGAGTGCTCATTTGCCTGTCTTTTTCAGAGTTTTTCCTTAGCTTATGCTTATTGTGCAGCAGGCAAATCCTGAGAGCCTTTGAATAAAATGAAAAATGTGGTTGCTGCTTTAGGACAACTTCATGCTTTCCTGTGTGCGTTATATGTCTGGCTTTTCCCATTTCAAGCTCTTGTGATTAGGTTGCACACTACACCTAACTTTCCTCCCACCAGGCACCATGCTTTGCTTCACTGTTCTAAACTTTAATAATTTAGGTATTACCATGGGTTTAATGAAGTATCACTTAGATTAGCAAAACATTAAAATCATTCCTGTAAGTCAAATCCTTTAATGCATCTTCTCATCTTTGAAACTCCTCTGGAATGGCCTTGGCTTAGCCAAGGCTCCTCTCTAGCATTGTTTAACAGGCTGTGAGCTGTGATCTGGCTATGAATAAGTGTAATGCAGTAAAGTCTATCCTGATAAAACTTTTGGCATTACTCCTGTTTTGTTATATGTGGAATTTTTAAAACACGTTTGATTTCTGTGTGGCTTGTAGCGTACCTCTGCAGGACTCTCATCCTAATCCCTTTAATATGGATGGGAGTTATTTCTTCCCTCACTGGAGACAGTTGAAAAAGTCCTTAGTCTCCTTCTCTTTTTCCTGCCCCCCCAAATATTACTGGTATGTCAGACACTCCACAACTGCTTAAGCATTCTCAGGTGTCTGTCTCTTTTTATCTCTGAAAGTGGCTTTATTAGACTTTGAATAGTGACTCTTTAGCTGGGCATTGACTTCATTTCTAACCATTGCGGCATGGAGGGCAGAGCAATCTTTGCTACTTTATAGGACTCCTCAGTATTTTATTAGTAATAATTACCAACATGCCACACCACCTTACAGGCAATACAAGATGCAGCTAAATCCATTGGTGAATAAATGCTTGCCAGAAGTGATGAGTTCCTCCTATTTACCTTTGTTAGTAAGGAACACTGGGCTGGTTGAAGGAATAAAGACTCACGCCATCTTTTTCACATTGTCCTCTCTTTAACACTGAGTAAACTTCCACAAGTGATGCTGTTTTGACATCAGCGAAGTCACATTTGTCATGGAGTATGCAGTTAACTGGTTCTGCACATTCAAATCCCTCTCTGTGGGAAAATGTGTTAAGGAGACAATGAGTTGGGGCAGAAATTTTGTGAAAAAGCATCCTGGCAAGATGGCAAGAGACTTAATTAAGGTAGTGCTGTTCCCAGATGAGTCTTGGCATCAGATAGATGCCAATATTTGTAGGTTTTGAATGGAGCTGCCCATCAGTAACCTTGAGTCCAAAGTGAAGATACCACTCTGCTCCAGAGGAATTTTAAGGCAGTAAGACAAATGAAAGCTCCTCAAAGGAAGAACTGGTCTGGCTTATCTTTGTTTTCTGACTTTAGAAAACATCAGGTTTTATTTTGAGAATTGCTTTCTTTGATTTGCAGTAAAAGACCAGACTGTTTCCTTGGATTCTTTCCCTAGCCACACAGTTTTGGGCAACTTCACATTCAGATTTGAATCTAAATTCTTTGAGCCAGTCTCATCTTTGGCATGATAAAGTAAAATAAAATCCAAGTGTGATGGATTTCTTTTAAACAGAAAGTTTTATTAGCTTATTAATTTATTGGGTAGTTTGGTAATGAGTTACTTGGGCAAACGTTTTTATTATATTCTTTCTTACTTAATCTTTTGTTTGTCCCCTAAAGGAGAGCTCTTGCTTTTGGCAGCAATTTTTACTGGCCACATTTAGATGTAGCATAAGTGTGAAGCCAGCATGCTTTATGCTGTATAATGAAAAAGTGTGTGCTATCATTTTTGAATTATGAAGAAATTTGTTTTCATAATAACTTTGAATATTCTATGGAGTGTAATTATCTGTCACAATCGGTACTTTTTATTTCAACAAGGTAGTAATTAGCATGTTAATACTGTTTAAAAATCCACGACTGGCAGTGAAGGTTTGGAGAAAATAGCACGATGTACTAATTTGTTTTTCTAAATGACATTTTGCCGCTTATTTTCTCAGCTGGTCGGTAAACTACTGTAGATAAAAGTTTGTTTATCTGACAGAAGAAGTTTTATGAGTTTAAAACAGTTTTTCCTTCCTCTGGGAAGGGTGGAGAATGAAAATAATAACTCACTTGAGTCTACTGATAAACTTCAATGAATGGCACTGTCAGCTTAAAACCCGTATTTCTCTGTATGCATTCCTGCCAGTTTTGCAAGTACTGTCTGATATGACTTGTATCAGGGAAAGATTAGAAGTTATCTTGGTTTTGTTTTTTTTTTACTCTTTATTTTTTACAAAATTAGAGAATAGTTAAGATTGGAAAGGCAGTTATGGAGATCATCTAGTCCAACCCCCTGCTCAGAGCAGGGTCAGCTACAGCAGGTTGCTCAGGTCTCTGTCCAGATGTTTTTTGGTTATCTCCAGAGATGGAGACTGCACAGACTGCTTGGCAACCTGTTCCAGTGTTTGACCACCCTCACAGTAAAAGTTTTTCTTACGTTTAAGTGGAATTCCGGTCCATCTCTTGTCCTGTCACTGGGCACCTACAGGGAAGAGTATGTTTTTCCTCCCCCCACCAGGTATTCCTACAGGTTGATAATGCCCCCCTTAAGGCTTTTCATCTCCAGCTGTCTTGGCCTTCCCTCATATGAGAGGGTTTCCCATCCCTTAATCATCTTTGTGGCCCTTTGCTGGAGGACTTGCTCCAGGAAGTCTCTGTCTCTGTTGTACTGGGGAGCCCAGAACTAGACCCCTTATTCCAGGTATGTCTCACCCAGACTGAGTAGAGGGGAAGGATCCTCTCCCTTGGCCTCCTGTTGACACTTTGCCTAATGCAGTTGAGGAAGCTGTAGATCTTTGCCGTGAGGGCACATTGCTGGCTCAAGTTCAGCTTGTTGTCTGCCAGAACCAGGACCTCTTCTGCAAAGCTGTTTTCCAGCCTGGCAGCCCTTGTGTGTTTGTCTTGTTGTTTACTGGATAGTTCTTGCATTATGCCCTAGTCTGCCATGATGTGGGCCTAATGGGCAACCTAGTCATTCAGTTTGTGAAACTGTGCAGCATGCCCATGCTGTCCTATAGCCAGCATAATAGTAACTCATATGGCATTTGACATCTTTATCTGGTTTATGAGCCTCATGACTACTTGACATGACTGCAGTGATCTGCTATGAAGCATGGTCCCAGGGTTGAAATCAATAGTGTGTGCTCAGTTTGTGCATGCAGTGCACACAAGAATACACAAACTTGGCTCCATACTAAGCTGTCTCTATTGTAAGACACTACAGTACCAGCCTTACATCAAAAAGTGAGCTAGTATCCAGAAGGCTTTGACGCAAGGAGAATTGGTCTTGTGTTCAAAAGCCAGTGTAGATCTGTTGTTATTACATAACAATTTCACTGAGTGGCTTATAGGTGTAAGTCTTCTCTTTTTTTTTAGTGTGGCACTTTAAGTTATATTAAGGGAAAAAAACAAAACAAAACAAACCCAAACCACAAACTTGCTTGTAAACCAGCAAAAATTAATAAGATTTAGAAGCAGATGTGGTACCTGTAACTACTTTTAGCTTCCTATTTAAATTGTGCTGGATTGCAGCTCAACACCCTGTGTTTTCACGTTGATGAAATAAAGGAAGCTGGAAAGCTCTATGCATATTTCATGGCCAAGAAATTTTGCATAGACATAAAAGATGTTGCAAAAATATTCTTAGAAGGTACAAAACAACTCTCCTCATGCTCTGCTTTTTCTTTGGTAAAGGTGTGGGAGCCCAGCCCTGTGAGAAGACATCGCTGATGACATTCATGTTAGGGAAGAGAATGAGATTTGTTCACTTAAAAAAATTATCTGAAGAATCCTTGTCATACTAAATTTGTACATGTAATAAGAATATCTTTTTATATTGACCTGACTGAGAACCATGATGATATCCAGCTGTGGTGGCCCACCCGCAGCTGTGGGCCCTGTGGGCCAGGGAGGTTGTGCCTTCCTGATAAGAAGAGGGATTGGTGTGACAGTTCTGTATCACACAGGAGAAGCTTGTGAGGGAGTTGTGCATGCACAATGCATTTGACTGTTGATATAATTGGTTTATGCTGAGAGAAAAACTCTTATTGCAGTCTAGTAGGATGGCAAACCACAATCAAAACAGTTACATTTGTACACAATGTGAAGAAGCTCATTTAATCCTCGGGCAAGTTTCAGAGGCCAGGTCCTTTCATCCCATTGCCTTGCCTGGCAGAGGTCCAGTGCCGAGGGAGAGTCCTGTCCCTGCTCTGTAATTCCTCCTCCAGACAGCCTCCCAGCCAGAAGACGCTCTTGTCTCTTTCAGCTGTATTATCTCCATGGACCTGATGAATGCACAAACAGAGCAGCTATGCTGGAAATGTGTGTTGCTTAATCATCTTTTAAAGCAGTTCTCGATGACCCGGTTCCTTTCAGGCCCCCCCAGTCTCCTCCCATCCTAGCTGGGGTTGTGTATGTGTGAGAGTTTAGGGAGCTGGAACATGTGAAGGCTGCTGTAGTTGGCCGGAGATGAGGGGAGGGATGTGTAGTTTTCCAAGTAGGTAGAAGGAGATGGCACCATGCAAGAGTGGGAGGTGAGAGGCCTGAATTACTGGTATATGGTATTTAGAGTTAAAAGTAGAGTTAGCAGGCCAAGAAAATGGCCTTCTAGCAGTATGGCCTAGATAGCAGTACGTAGGGGCAAATGTAAAAAAAGACCTGAGAAGAGAGAGAAGGGCAGAAGGATCTGAATCTGAATCTGAAGCTGTTCCACTTGCTCAAGAGAAACAAAGGTGACTTTCTTTGGTACAGTTTGAGGAAATCTGAGGGATGGCCACAAGCTTATTTAGGCCAGTGGTGTCAGAAGTGCATGTAAATCGTTTTTCTGCCTTACTTCTAGGATGTTCTACATGCAAGTTGCTCTGTAACTTGAAAAATGAGGGAAAAATGTGAAAATCTGGCTGTGTGCTAGCGCTGGAGTTTTCACAAGCAGGGAAACAGAAAGCATTTACTCTAATAAAACCTGCATCTTCTCAGAACAGCTTCTGTAATGGCGGTGCACTCAACTGCCCAGTTGTGTTCCATGTGAATGTGACATTCAAAATATTTACAACAGCAACTGGCTTGGAATGTCTTACTTAGCTTTGTGGTGGTGGGGGCTAGCAGCTGCAGAGGCCTCTGCCTTCTTGCTGCCAGGAGGGGTGGCTGCAGGGAGCCTCCAGCTCATCCTGAGCTTTGCTTTTCAAGGAGTTTTTTTAATGCTTGTCAATTATTGATTGCTTGTATGGGAAGGTCACGGTAATTCATGCAGGTGTATACGGTTGAAAAGATAGAGAGCTGTGAATTGAAGAGGTAAAGATTTATTTGAAGACAGGACCCTGCTCTCATTCCCAGAATACACATATTCAAGGAGATAGGGTTATATTAAATGTCTTGGCACCAAGAAATAAAAAACTCTTTTAGATTCGGTCTCCAGAGAGAGTTCATAAAGCATGTGCGGAACCTCTTGTCTTCCAGGTACTCAGGCCTTTGCAGGGTTGAACACTTGGAAACCTTCTTTAATTTTGTTTCTTTCACATTGAGTTGCCAAGTTGCCTAATACCTCATCAACAGAGACAACCAAGAGCTAGTTGGCACGTGTGGAAATATATATTTGAAAATAAATGATAGTTTTGCTGTTTAATGTTCTTTTAGGTCTTGTAGCTTTTTTTTCTTTTTTTTTTTTTTTAATTTTAAGAAAATGACTGTGAGCACAGCAGCAGCAGGCTTCTGTGCTTCTGTCAGAGTATTTCCATCAGTGTGTTACATTTGCTGACATACTATATAACTTGAAACCTCAAGTTAAAGGAGAATCCTGGAAGAAAAATGGTTAAACATCCTTAGTTGCTCTGAAGTACCTACAATGTGGTTCTGTTGCATTATTTATGAGAAGAATATTTATTATTTTAGTCATCTTCATAAGAAAAAATACCAAAGATTGTGCAAGGTTAAAATAATAAAAAGGCTTTTTGAGAGGTTTGATATACTCTGTCTCAGATGGAAGATTATTTTATATAGATATGTTCTGCTGCATTTTCCGCTACTTACAATGTAAAAAGGTTGGTTGCCTCTTGCAATGCACTTATATTTCTCTGACTGTGTAAAGCAGCTGATAGTGGTAGAAGATGTATGCTCTGAGGATCCCTGGTGTAAGTGACAGCAAAACCTAAACTCTTTCTTTCCTAAACTTTCTTTCCTGAAGAGTTTACATTTTTGAAATGTAAGCAAGTTACATGAAAATAAACTCAAATGTTAGTTTTCTGCATATTGGCTATTAAATAGTTTGTCCATTACAAATGCTCTTACTCCATGATATGTGAAAAGTGGCTTGTTCTTTTGTTGCTAAAAGTTGACCCAACTCATATTCATTATGGGGTTGCAGTGTTGAGCCCAGGCTTCTTGGCTGTACTCTTGCCACAGAGTTCGCTCAGGGGCAATGCTGCAGCAGCTGCCGGATCTACCTGTGTTTCAAGCTGAGAAGGAACCAGACAACAACTAACAAATGCTATTTAAGTAGGAAGAGTAAAAGGTGGGGAAGCAATGCAATAGTGGGATTGAGAGGTTAATGCATCTGTTCCAAAGTTATTGTCCTTTTTTATTAACACATTGCCAGGATCTAGTGAGGAAGTGAGGGAGTAGACGCACTGAATAAAGAAGTTCATGGGGAGGAAATGAGGAAAGGAGAATGTAGAGCCCATCCAGGCAGATTAGGTGGATTAGAAAAAAGTATTGCAGGGGAAGGGACAAGATCAATGAGGAGTGGGTCAAATGACTCCTCAGAGATCCCTAAGTAAGCGGTAGAGCAAGTGGGTAACTTTTTGATAGGTGACTGGGAAACTTTGTAGATCAAGAAGTCTATATTGAATGGAAGACATGAGTAACGATTAACTACAGTGACAAAGGATGTGGGTTATATTGTTCATCTTTATCTATCTACCATGAAAGTAGTTACACGGGCAGTTTGGGAGCATCAGCATTGGAGATCAAGATAAAATGCTGTGTGACTGGATTCAGTGTTTGTAGTCCCACTGACTTCAGTAGAATATTTATACTCTTAGATTTTCAGTATCTTACTAACTAAACTGACAGCATGAAAGATACCTGAAGAGCTCTTTTCAAAAGTTTGCATTTTAAGATCATGAACTGTATAAGTATTGCTTCTTTAACATTTAGAATTCTAAGCATTCTAGTTCATTGCTTAAAGCAGGGATAAAAGAAACCCAAGATTTTAATTTTCTATGGAGAATAATGGTATTTTGACAAATCTTTAATTATAGCTGTCCTACCTTGCAACCTGTTGTACTACTTTAAGTTGAGGTGGAGTCTCCCACTCCAGGGCCAGTGTAACATGTCAGGAGAACAGTCTTTTACTGTAGCACATTACTTCACTTTTCAGTGGTTTGAGTTTCCCTATTTTTCTATTGAGTCAGAATGTCTGGCATTATCCTTATTTATTTCAGTTATTAAAGATCAACAGCTTGCTTTATTACTGTTTTTCTAGATGATGCATGCAAGTAACTCTGAGTGATGCCTTTCTAATACGCTTGAGATGCTCTGAAGCATTAGAACATCAGTCACTCGAAGCTAAACAAAGATCTTCCATTTCTGCCCTGCTGGGTTCAGTTTAACTACGTTTAAGATTCCTATTGCTGGATAATATCTTTCCAGTGAAATCTTTTAGTGAGCCTGTCAGACATGTTGATGGAATGAATACATTGCTTTACAAAGTTTTCTATAAACCTTTCCCAAGTTCACATCAATGTGCTGTATATTTGAGAAGTTATTGAATATATATGTTAGCATGTATGCAGATTAGGATAATTAGTGGGGTATAGATAAAATTAAAAAGTGAATGGCAAATGAATATGTCTGGGTGCCTACTTGGCCCTCCTTTTTGGCAGAATTATTGAGGACCTGGTGACATGAAGGGGAAGGAAGTTATTGAAGTTGGTAACTTCATTAGAAGAACATAGAAGAAACCTTCCTGTGCTGCATTTTCACTTGAAATGTTATAGTCCCTCATTTACATATACATAATTTCAAGTCTGTAATACCTACATTTTCTGAAAACATTCATTTTTAAAATCACCATGGAAACTCATCAGTCTAATATAGTTGAAATAGTGCAATTCTTTTTCTTCATGCTATCTCCCTTTCTTCTTTGTAACCTGTTGATAGATTAAAATAAACACTTAGCTAGTAAAAAGCTTTTTTTCTCTTTTCTCTCCCCCCACCCCCCACTTCTGATAGGTCATGGCTTGAAGATACTTTGTTCTTGTCTGTGCTAAACTTAACAGCAACAAAAAAATGCAACCCTAACATCAAAAAACCCAAACATGATTAAGGATTCTGTAAGCCACAGTGAGATTCAAGAGATAAATGGGGGAATCCGTTAATAACTTAAATTCCATTCCCTTGTCTCGCACCACTTACTGTAATGTAAGAAGTGGAAAAACTCCTGAGTTTCAAGGAAAAAAAATCCCTGAAACAGCAGGATTGCATGTTTTATGGTGGTATTACTCCAGCTTACTTTGCCTCCACTTTTATATTATAACTTTTTAGTTTAGCTGTGAAGTGGGGCAACTGGCATAACATGCAAGATAGGAGAGAGAGGGAAAGCATGAAGAATATTTTATGTCCTTGTACATAATCTCTGTTCCAGTAGAATATAATAAAATAATAAAGGAAGGTGGAAGAAAGTTGGAAATACAATTCATAATAGGAGTACTTGGTTTTAAAAACTTGAAATATTGCTGTTTATAATTTACTTTCCTTGGTTGTCAATACAATTATTTTCAGTAATCTCAGTCCTTTCTCAGTACATTATGTTGTGAATATGCAATTACTAAAGGACCTAAGCTGGTACAGAAAAACTATTCAGACTGAACTAGTAATTTTCATTCAGGGACACAGTAAAAAATTGCATTTGAATTGTAAGTGGTTCCCATGTGTATAAGTAAAAAATAGAGAAAAATAATTCTGAATTCAACTTCCATGTCACGTTAATAAAAACCAAACTCAGCTCATCTGAGTAACTGTATTGGGAAATACTTTTAAGATTAATAAATAGCAATCTGTTGCTTATCATAAGAGTTCTGTATAGTCTAAATGCTTCATATCATAGAATGGTTTGGGTTGGAAAGGACCTTAAGATCATCTAGTTCCAGTCACCCTGCCCTGGGCAGGGACATCTTCTACTTGACCAGGTTGCTCAAAGCCACGTCTAGCCTGGCCTTGAGCACTGCCAGGGATGGAGCATTTACCACTTCTTTGGGCAACCTGTTCTAGTGCCTCACGACCCTCACAGTAAAGAATTTCTTCCTTATATCTGACCTGAACTTCCGCTGTTTAAGTTTGAACCCATTACCCCTTGTCCTATCACTACAGTCCCTGATGAAGAGTCCCTCTCTGCTATCTTGTAGGCCCCCTTCAGATACGGGAAGGCTGCTCTGAGGTCTCCACGCAGCCATCTCTTCTCCAGGCTGAACAGCCCCAACTTTCTCAGTCTGTCTTCATACAGGAGGTACTCAAGCCCCCTTATTATCCTTGTGGACCTCCTCTGCACTTGCTCCAACAGCTCCATGTCCTCCTTACATTGATTCCTTCTTGTTTTGCAAGTGGTTAAGCTTCGGGGATTTTTTTACCTGCTTTTACAGGAGGCATTTTTGAATCCTCTTCCTGCTGTCCTGTATATTTTGTGAAGACTCTAAACCAGCTTTCAGTGCTTAGTTGCTTGTCCTGCCGATCCTATCTTCAAATCCACCTGGAGCCTCCTGTGAAACCTGGGGGATGTGGAAGCAAGGCGGTGATGCTGAGGAACATCTTGTCCCCCAGGCAGGCATCCTGAGCACCCAGCTGTGGCATAAGCTGCCTCCTGCTCCCTCTTCTATGTGTTGCATTTTCCATGTTGGCACTCGTATCCCAAGGAGGGTAAGTGGGCTGTGAGCTGGTGTTATACAAGCCTGTCCTGGATGATAAGTGTAGTCATTCAGCACTCTGAAGTAACATAATCTGGGACATGCACATCTGCTGCTTCTTAGGGGCTGGTTTAAGCAGCGGCTTACTTGGTGGTTATGAAAGCGGCTGGTTGTAACTCCACTTACTACTTGAGATTCCCAGTGGGATGCTCTTGCTTCTGTTGCAAAGTATTGAGGGTTTAAGAATGAAGCATCAGGAATGATGGTCCCTTTTGCAAACCTGACCCTTGGAATCTATTTTTTCCCAGCTGATAGCTACATTGGCTTTTAGGGAGGTGAATGAGGACTGCGTACAGTCAGCTTCTGGCAGAACCAGGTGTTCACTGGAAAAAGGAGACGGTTGGTGTGGGCACAAGAAACAGTGATAATTCAAGTAATGCAGCTGGTTTTCTGACTTCTGTCACTCCTCCGGCTCACCAAGAGTATTTCCTATTCTTCATTGCTGGACAATCATTTTTTTTATGCTTGTCACCACATAAAGTGGTATATAAAATATATTTATAGTTCTTAAGTGTATAAACATGTATTGCTATGGCGTTATTAGCATCTCTTCTACTTTGCTGCTGCTTGTGGTTCTAAGACGCTTTTACCAAGGACTATTATAATAAATTATAAATCGTTAAATAACTGTTTAGGAATGCTCTGACTCAAGCTTATTATGCATGTGAAGGCTAGTTTAATTTTTCTTGGTAAATGGTAACTATTTTCCTTATTAGTATGGGACACTGAACAGCAGAAGGGTCTGCAAACAGACTCCTCAGGGTGAAAGTAGGAAAACCAGCACTGCCCAGGCTCCTCTGCTCCCTTCTGTGTGGGAAACATGACATTTTTCTAACCAGATAGTGGGAATGTTTTCTTCTGCAGGCCTGAGTCACTTGTGAGGAATGCTAAGATTAATGCACAAGATTAATTTTCTCACTGCTGCTTTCTCCATTGCAAACATGGAAGTTTGCTTGCCTTGGAAATTTTCTCTTGCTTCCAGCAAAACTTCAGGTACTCTGAGCACTTTTATTACAGATTCAAACCCAGTTTTGCTCTGTAAAATCTGTCCTTGCCTTTTAGTGGCTGTGAGCACAGAATTCAATGCATGTCTCTTTCAGATTTAGCTTTTTTAGAGTACAGCAGTTTATCTTTCTGTTTGCTCCTGGTGCATTTTGTGCTCTGGTCATATGCAGAAAACCTTCTCTTTTCACAGAGCTGTGAACAGGAGTTTTTACTTATCAGAGTTCTCTAGATATACAGTATCAATTAAATTCAATTTTGTCCATTTTCAACATAATATTAATTATACCTGATCTGTAATAACATCTTTTCTGAAATGGGATATATATTTAGTACTAGACTGACTAAAAGAGATTGTGCCCCACTGTCATCTTTATTAATTGTTAAGAATTGTTGAAAGAATTGGTTGTAAGTACTGAAATTAAAATAAGAGTTAAAGGGTGCCTTCCCAGGTTGCTTCAGAACAAGCAGTATTGTCTGTATACTGAATCTCATCAAAGGCTCATAGCTGACAGTTGGCCAGCTTTTAATGCACATGGTTTCGCTGAAGCGTGTATCGCACAAATGTTGGTACTGAATTTGAGCAAAAAGACTTAAGACTCTGCCTGAAATGAGTAAACTACCTGTTGAAGTAATTTCAGCAGAAGTAGTAATACAAAAATGAGTTAACATTCCTATGGCCAATGACATTAATCTATATCTTTTAATATTTAACACATGTAGTTGAAAGGCATTGTAAGTGAAAGGAGTGCAAATAGCTCTGTAGCTTGTAAATAACACGTTCTGTGTACTGTCCCTAAAGGAGTAGGGACAAGGCTCCAGGTATCTTGTTTTGCACTTTGGTCCAGGCATTAGTTTCCAGCACTCACTGTAACAGCTTTGTGCTGCTGTAACCACTGCTGCTGCTTTTGAGGCTGTGGGGGAAATGCCTCGCTTTCCTCTGGAACCACCTTGTGTCCCAGGGTTGCTGTGCAGAGTGGGAGAGAAGGTGATGCAGAGGTGACTGCACTGGCTCTGGGCCAGCCAGTGTCTTTCTGTCTCTTATTTGACTAAAAGGAAAGCAGTCTGGAGATCTAGGAGGAAAAAATGAAGATGCTTCAGATGAACATGTGTGTAACTTGGTGTGGTTGTGTGCAGATAACCACTGCTGTGCAAGATGTGGCTGTGTGCCTGCTAATGCCTGTTGGCTGCATTCTCTTCTGATGCTCATGTGGCTGGAGAAGTAATTACTTCAATCAAGACTACCCAAAAAAATAAAATCCTACTCCACTGATGTCATTGAAATTTCTGCCATGTTCTTCACTTAGGATAGATGTCTACTCAGGGTTCCTATAGTATTAAGGGGCAGAGATTATCTTGCAGTAAGTGCCCCATTGTTCTCTTTGGTGGAATTCTGGTTCTCCACTGTGCTAAGTAGATCTGGGGAGAACGAGAGTAACATTAAAACTCTTGAAAGTTTGTAATTTTATTGAATCAGTAAGAAGGCCTAATTAGTAATTGAAAAGACAATTAAAACTTGACAGGCTGCTAAGTTTTGAATATGACATTATTTTTTTCCAATAGTGCTTTTTAAAAAAATATTATTCATGACTTTTTTGGACCTTTTTTTCTTTTCTGCCTTCTTCCATCTGATTACTTGTTTCAATTCTCATTTTCTAATGCCTTGAATTTTTCTTTCACTGTTCTTGACACTCTATTTTGTTTTGCAGTTTCCTTGTTTATATTTTCTGCTTTTCCTCCATAGCTCTTACACTGTGACTCTGTTGCTTTCCTACTCAGCCTCGTATTTGGTACTTGTTAGCTTTCCATTAATTGTTCCCTTCAGATATTCAACACTTGCTTCTACAATTCTTCATGATCCTTCTGTTTCCTTCTTGTTATACCAGAATCTGTTTCCTTCTTGTTATTATTCCTGCTTATGGACATAATTTTCAAAACTCCTATATCTTTAAGTAGAAACAAAGGCAAGCGTGCATTTTGGTGTGCATAACAAGGCTAGAAATGAATTGTAAGTGTAAAAGATAAAACCTTCCTGTTGGCTCCAAGAGAATCAGATTTCATTTGAGTTCTCTGTTTAGATAACCTTGTTATTTCTGCTTATCCATATTCAGATCATCCCATTCCTATTTTTCCCATTTTAATATATTGAAAAAGTCCAGATAACATGGGTGAAAATTGCCATTTAGTCTAAATGGGAGGGAAATTAGTCTTAGTGAAACTAATTGAAAATATCTGAAGCACCACACAAATCTGAGCAAGCCAACATGTCAGATTAAAATTGAGAGGAAACAGATTGAACCACAAACTGCAAAGGACTTCCTGAGCATCTGAGACCTCTTCAAAGACATTTGTTTTATTTATAGTGTATGTTACCTCAGTATGTTTCTAAACAGAGACAAAAGAGGAATCAGAGTCATAAGATTACAGAAATGCACTTGAAATTTAGCATGAAATGCTGCATACTGCGTTCCAGCCTGTCTCAAAACAGTTGCTGTGAAGCATCTGGAGAAGAGAAAGGATTTAGCCCTAGACCTCAAATGATGCACTCATACTTGCGCGGTGAGCAGCAGGGTGTGGTCTACATCTGAGATTGGTGGTGGCTTTCTGTTCCTGCCTCTACATATGGTTGCTTTCTGATCTTTTCCTTGGGGCTAAATTAAAATAGGGAGGGAAGAGTCTAGCTGTAAAGTTATAACAGACTTTTGAAATACTTGGCTTTTTCCGAAGGGGAGACTACAGCCTTGAGTGTGTGCCTAGGCTTACTATGGCATGGAAAGGAAGAAGCAAGTGTCATAATTCAGACCTGCTAGTGTGCCAGACAGGGCTGCACAAGACCCAGGAAACTCAAGTTCAGTATTCTCCAGTGTGGCCTGGCAGGAGGCTCAATCTCCAGTTTATTGGAAAAGCTACAAGCTACTAGGTTAGAGAATAGCTTAAGATCAGGGATCTCTTATCTTATACCTGCACTGGTTGGTAATGGAGTTTATTTGGTGGTGGTGGTGATTTTTTGCATTTGGTTTTGTGGTGTTTGGTTCCACCCCCCCTTCTTTTCTCTTTTCCCCTCCACCCCTCCTCTTCCCCCAAGCAGATATTCCCACTAAGCAGAACATGAAACAGATATTCCCACATCTGCTTAGTGTTCTAGCCATGTTCTAGCTTCTAAATAGGCCCGGCCTATTTTCTGATGAAAGCTGTGGTCAGCCCTCTGTCCTGGAAGCATATGGCCTTTTAGATGTACCTCTGGGAGACCACCATCTGAAATTTTCACCTTCTCAGTCACTGCTGTGTGGACGTTAGGGTGGTGTGGTGGGGCTGAGGTATGGAGGATTGACTGGAATGACATTTCATTGATCATGTCAGAAGGGCTGTAGATGCCTGGGCAGTTTCCCTTGCCTAAATTTAAACACCTATGTACAGTCCCTGTTAAGCAGCTAATACAAACCTTTCATCTTGGTCTTCCCATGTGTAAATTGGAGTGACTGGGAGCTAGATGTGTCACACGAATGTAGATCAGCCCCCTCTGCAGTGGTTTCAATATGCTGTATATGTTGCTGCAAACTTAGTTTACAAACAAATCGTAGGTGATTTGTTCTTACTAGTCACAATTCTCAAAGTAGTATTCCCACTTGGTTTCTACTACTCAGCAGAGAAGAGAGTAAAGATTTTAATTTTTAAAATAAAATCAAGCATAGCCATTCTTCATGGTCTTAAAATCTAGCAAGAAGCAAAGGTTTACCTTCTTCTGATTTTTCTCTTAATGTTATCTTCTGTGACAAGCTGATATTCCTTAGACTGAACTTTTCTACATTATTAATATGGCTTTCTGAGGTCTTGCACTCTTTTATACACTGAAGTACAATAACATGGCATTGAGTTCATCAGTAGCAATTGGGACCACTTCCATCACCTGTCTTCCTTGTTACTTACTACGTAAGTAGTCCACATCCTTTTTACCCAGAGGAACTGGACTTACTCTTCAGTGTCTTATGCAGCTTCTGTGTCTCTAACCTCTCCTATGGAGTGCTGCTTTTTGAATATGTCAGAAGACTGCTAAAAATACTGTGAAAAAGCCCAGTCACCAAAATAAAAATGTTTCTGTCTTTCTCACTACTAAGTATTGATTGAATCTGCAAGATAAATACTTTCAGAAACCACATAAGAAAAGTTGTGGACCTGAGTCCTTGTGGAAAGACTTTCCTTTTGTCAATCCTTTTTGCTAGTTAAGACATTAGTAGAAAAACTTCAATAAACAAGGAGTGAAAGCCAAAGAAATGAGAGTGGGCCTGCTCCTGCTGACGTTTGTTGAAATACTGATGTGAGTTTCCTTTAGGGCAAGGTTGTCTTTCTGTGCATACACAACAGGGAGAGAAGGTATGGAGTCTATAGTGGGATGCTGTAGCAGCTCCACCCTGCTGGCTAGCTCCCACTAGCTAATTTAATTTACTGACATTACTAGGTATCCTTTAAATGCAGTATCGTGGTCAGTTTGGGATTCTACTTTCTGGATTTTTGTTTTCTTGAATGGTGTACAGGGAGACCCAAGTGTGAATAGTGGTTTGTGGTACCTCAACTTTTGGATGACCAACTCAAGCCACAGATTTTTTTTTTAATTTTATTTTTTATTTTTTTAAAGGATGAGGGCTCACCAGCAATTTGCCTTCATAAAAAGAGTCGTCGTAACCTAATTGAGGCAGCATATTTATGCAAAAAGCCATAGTCCATGTCACAGAGGGTGAGATGGTCACTTTGCTCATTCCTGGAGGCTTACTTACTGTTAAGATTTGGGACAGGGAACACCAGAAGTAGCACAGATGATCTATCTATAGCAGCAAGCTCTTCTGTTATGTGAGGAGCTAGAACAGACTGATGGTTTGAAGTCATACAAATGTATTCTCTGGAGGTGTAGAAATGCTTGAAGTATAGCAGATCCCAGTGTTTGACCAGGACTGTTATATTCATACACCTATCTGGAAGGAAATTTGATTGGTGTGCTCCTACATTTGCAAAACATAAGTAAGATGTACTTAACTACCACTGTAAATAATACTTTCAATTTCCAGGTCAGATATTCTTTAATATTCACTGAGGAGCTAAATTTACATCCTGCCAGTTTTTTGTGTCACATGTTGCTACCTATTAAAACTGTTTGTTAGGTGAGCGTTGGTTTGAACATAGTAAATCTCTTGCTCAGAGTAGCCTTGCTCTTGCTAAAGCTGTGCCTTAGCTTCAGGAAACACACTACAATTAAACGCCAATACAAATTGCTAGCTTGGCAATAGCTCAAGTACTTTCTTGTAAGGAAGCCTTGATTTCTTTTATGCCAAGGTAATGTCAGAGCAACATTTGATTTATCTTGAATTTACAGGACTGTGACAGATCATATTCTAGTTCCTGGGCATTAAAATAGTTCTCTAAAAATAGGGTGAGTGCAGTTCACTTTTTGTAATTATACTGTTGTTTTTATGGTTAATAGAATATTCTTCCTATGTAATTCTGAGTGTAGTCCTGTGGGAGCTGGATAGTTAGTATTACATAAAGCTAAAAACACCAGAAAGGCAAAAAGCCTGACTCCACCTTACGAAGAACATAGAGCACTGTTGCATACATAGTATGAATGGTAAAATTCCCTGCTTTGTAGATTCAGTAGGATGCGTGTATTTGTAAATGTGACTTTGTTTTCTTTTTTTAAATAAGAAAACCTCTCATTCTCAAGCCATCAGAGATGGTAGGATTTTTTTTTTTTCATATTATTTTTTTTTCTCTTTAGTCAACCACCCCTGCTGACAACATTTAGCTGTAGTCTGGAATCTAAACAGTGCTCTTTGTTTTTTTGTGCTTGGGGGGGGCTGGATTTAGTATTATTGAATAAAAACTCACAATACTCCCAGAGAAGCAAACAGAAGATGCAATCATTCAAACTGCAGTGTAATTCAGTTACTGAAAACTCTGTTATGCATCTGCTTGGTTAAGCAATAAGGATGTTTATTCTAATGCGTAAACCAGGTGGTAAATCAAGTGAATGTCTTGTATACAAAAAGCTTTACACCAGTACTTATTAATTTCAGAATAAAGGAAATGCTCATTACTCAGCTGTTTGTTCTTCCAAAACATTCACCAGCACTTCTCTAGAAGAGTTCAGTGCTAGAAACAATAAATTTCTATTCATCAGTTCCACTGTGCAAATTGTACAGATATGGTGGTTAATATGTTAGTGCTGAGCAATTTGCTTCTCATTTGCTTAACTGAGGATGGGATTCAAGCTTTATGTTCTGAGTGCCTTTCAATCTGGTGTATATATGATTAATGTTGGTGAGTCACTTCTGATGAGAATTTTAGCTCTTTCTCACACGACAAGATAGGGAGACTTTCTGTTCCTCCCACCACCAGTTTAAAAGCACTGCAAAAGACAGAAAGGAGGAGGTAATTTTTCATGTTTTCAGAGTTGCACCATATTAAAGGACGTGAGGAGATAGCCAGCCTCTTGGCATTTGCTTCACAGGTCACTGCAAACCAACCATGACAGCTGAGTAGGATAAAAGTGTAAGTAGATGCTTACCTGCTTGAGAACCCATCCATTCTCACTATTTATTTAAATACAGAATTTAGCTGGGAAGACTAGTCCAGAAGAAGCAGGGAAGGATGATTTGGGAAGGAAATAGTTCTGAAGGTGCAGGAAGGCAAATAATGAAGTGAATCCTGCATGGGTTCATTGCAGGAACTAGTGGAGCTCTGGAGACCTGTTTGTTCCTGCCAGAATTAAGGTGGGGAAAAAAGATTGGTTTATGTACATAGGTTAGCTCAAAAGCTTGTTGTGGCTGCATGTGAAATAATGTAGGCATGTCCATGGAACTTTCCCTGTAATTTTAGAAAATATTTTTTGTCTGTTCATGTATGTGTGTCTCTGCATAAAGAATACAGTATATAGTTTGATTATGAAAGTCGGTTGCTACAAAATTCATCAAATAGGGCAGAATGGCTTCAGTATTGAGGAAGTTTAAAGGGCACCAGGTCACATGTACCTCGAGGCCTAATACTTGGGAATGCCTAGGCACATAACTGTATGAGAAGTCCTCAATAGCATCTTACGGTGTTTGAGCAGACTGCTGAGTTAATAACTACTGATTGGAACAGGGCTTAGGCAACTGACTTGCTTCTGTTTTAGAAAGCCCTGCTAGACCTCTATGTATAATTTTAATCTAAGTAATGTGAAGATATGGCCTGATATTTAAATTTATATGCTTCACTTAAAAATTGCACTCTGTCCCACATCACTTATGACACTGAGTACAGACCTGAGTTAGTTCCTTGTGGTTTCTAGCTCCTGTGTCCATCTTGTATATTTAGTTAAGGTGCAGCTGTAAGATAGGGCAGGGCAAGATCACTTGAGGCTAACCTCTGCTACTGTAGGCAACTATCATATAATTCTTGCCATTACTGTAATGATACTCACTATAGATAACATTACTGACTGCTTGGGGTGACCCCTAGGAATTTAGTCCTGTAGCTTTCGGATCAGTATGTATTTCAAAACTGACTCAGCAGAAAGCATATGGCTACAATGAGTATAAATGCCAATTACCATGACATTAGTAATGGTGCTGCTGGTTTGCATTCACATTATTGTTGGATTTATATGTCTAAGTTTTCCTATTACAGAGGAAAAAAATGGCATTCAATTTGTATTGTTAGCAGGTTGGGGAAAAAAAAAAAAACACCCGGAAGGGGGCGGGGGAAGGGAAATATTGTCTAAAGCACATGGTGCCAACACTTGAGAAGGTGACTTCCATAAAAAGAGAAGATTTGAGGATGGTTCTGTAATTTATTGTGTCAGAGATTGACTCCTTCCCTCCTCTGTTCCTCACAGCTCTTGGAGCTCTGTTTGCTTTTCAGAAGTATAATGACATGATCTGAGTGCCTGAAAAAGCTTGTTTCTGCTGTAGGCTGAGAGCAGAGAGAGGATGAATGCTTTGGTAGTGTATGGCTAATATGCTGTTCTGAACACCAAGGGAGTAAACAGGTCTTTACAAAGATATAAAATGAAAAGGTTTTATAACCTCTTCATTAGTTCTAATGTGTGTTTTCAGTATTATCTGTAGTATTTTTTTGTTTGTTTGTTTTATGAAGAAATCTATAGCTTCTTCACAAATTGCTTTTCCCTGTTGGTGTTCATAATCAATTTTTCATTGAAAATCTCCTGCTACAGACAGATGATGCTCAGGTCAAGGTCTTGGCTGCTAATAAGTGAACATTAAATACTGAACAAGCATACTGGTGGGTGTTTGCACTTACTCATCAAGCGAGGATAAACTGCTAGCAAGCCTGCAAAGAATTACTAAATATTCTGTAAGGCTGCCATCTCTGCGTTCAGACAGTACATTCAGCTTGGCTCTCGGAATAGGTTTTTAAAAAGGCAAGAGCAGAAAAAGAGTTAGGAATGGGTAAAGAAAAGCAGAGCTGTGTATGTGTGAGTGAGGAGGAGAGTATTTCTCCTGTGCTCTGGCTTATTTCGTCCCTTCTCCATATGGCTTTTCCCCCATTTCTCACAAATCTCTGTCATGCAAGGTTTGAGGTGACCCTCCCGTTGCTCTCTGTTGCACTTTCTGGAATAGGATGTGGATCAGGAGGGGTCAATTAGGAATGGTCCTTACAAGAGGTCAGCCAACATAGGGCTGACATTGGACTAGGTCTGCACCATGTGCTGCTACTTCTGAATTTACAAACCTTGGCATGCAGCCTGCTAAAGGGAAACCACCCAACTGCTCCCTGACAGCATCTTAAGCTCAAGATTCCCACACTGCATTCTTGCATCTGTTCTAACTGAATGGTACATTGAAACATACACCTTTCTGATCAAGAACTCTTACTGTAACACTTATGAGCTACTGTGACAGCCACTTTCTAAATACCCTAGGTAGAACATAATGTTTTTGCTATTCTTCTGAGAAGGGTTCAGAAAAATGACTCAGTACATTGCCTTCTCTGAATTCCCATTTTCTGTACAGCATTTTGAATGTGTGCACAGACACCTTTGTTTTTATGGTTTACCTTTTAAAATCTGCAGATCATCTGAGTAGACAAAGGAAAATTATCCTCCTACCTTTTTCACATTATCCTATATATTATATAAGGAATGTTGAGAAAGTAATTATGAAAGAAAGATGCAATTGCAGATCTTGTTTTGCAGCCACTCATGAAGCTTAGAGCCAGGTTTGTTTTCATCTTGGCTGTTACTTCCCGTGTGATGCTCAGTGGGCACAAAGAGCCTCTCTAGCATTTACCATTTTTGTCAACTGTAATTTGTTGAATGGGCAGCTTATCTAATAGTGGTTGAAAATACTTCATGATTCTGTGCCTGACAGCATGATGTAGCTCTCAGAGTGATCCCAGTGGGAACAGGTGAGGAAAAGCCTATGAATTCACACATCTTCCAGATTTCTGAAGGTCAGCCATTGCTCTTGCTGATCTAATGAAGGAATGAATGCCTTCAGCTGGTGGCTTGTAGAGGTTCACTTTAGGGGCTCAGAAGTATCTGGTGAATGAAGGAAGGGCAGCCCATAGCTGTGGGACTTTTTTAAGATGCCTGTATAAAACTCAATACAGATCAAGGCAACCAGCTAAGTTAAATGGTAATATCTTGTTCTGTATTTTATGTAATGTCCATTTTCTACACTGTCCATAGAGCTCCATTTACTAATCTGCAAAAATGGATTATGCTGCATAGTAAAATGGTCAATGTACAACAGTTAAAAATAATTAAGTGATGCCATCTGCTGTCTTAAAATCTTATTTAATATTACATTTGATGACTGAATTGCTATCCACAGAAGAAATGGAAACAGCCTACACTGAGTTTAATGTCAGAGCTATGGCATGCTGTCTGATCTGTATCAAAGTTATCCAATACAATTATTGATTGTGATTAAATACAGTAGACTATAGAATGTCAGAAGGAAATGTGATGCTAGTGTCAATCCAAAATAACTCCTCAGTGAATCTACTTTGCAAATAACTAGAGATTTTTTTTTTTTCAGGCTGTTTTATTTTGTTGTTTGCTTGTTTGCTTTTTATCTCACATTTCTGAGTGGAATAGGGGGTAGATTAGAAGAACATGGCACACCATCCCTTTAAAGTGCATGTTTGTTAAAATTTATTTGTTGTATAGTGACATTCTTCATGTTACATCTCTATTTAATACGACTTGTTATCCACAATGACTTCATTTTTAGGTGGTTTGTGGAAAGAGTTACTTGACCATGGACTTCAAAGAAGTTGAGAACCACTTTTATGTAAGAGGAATTACTCAGAGAATCAACCCATCATCTCAAAATGGTAGAACAGATCATAAAGTTTTACAGTTGAATCTATACACTAAGCTAAATTTGAAGTGGACTGTGGACCACAAAGCTCAGCCCTGAAATGGTAGCTCATTCAAATAATGTTGAACAGTTATTTATTTCATATACGTATATGTGTTAGGTTTTTGACAGCAAGAGTTAAGGATTTATTTTCTTCATTATGCAGCTATGCCAGACTGCAGTTTCACTTCATTAAACAGTGAAAAGTTGTAAGACTGATCTGGAGGTCCTGCAGGTATCAGCGCTTAGCAGGTATAAAACCAGAGAGACAGGATTTAACTCTTTTTTCACCTTTGTTCTTTGTTTCTTTTTGTAATGGTCTGTAAAGCACTGTATTTTATTTTCACCTTAGTAAAAATAATCTAAACTTTGTGGAGTAGGCTATCGATTCCAGTATTGCAGCAACTTGTAACTTCTTTTCCTGAATGGATGTGCCATGTTTAGTTTGGCATGAATAAGGATATATTTGGACATAAATGTATGCAGAACCAGAGTCGTATAGCAAAATGTGTTATTTCTTGTGGTGGTTGTGTTTTGTTGTTTTTTTTCTTCCCTTTTTCCCCCCACCCCCAAAGATCAGTACTGTAGTGATGTGTATTTCTGCTTGTATGCCACAAGATACATAATCTGTGCTTTCTTACGCCTTTATGTAGTTTAATTTTCATGGCAAAATTCATCCAATGTATAAATCTCTATTTTCAGATGAAGTACACTAGAATTCTACCATTCAAACACTGTAATAACAGATGTCCTTCAGTTGCTTCCTCCCTCGGTGCTTGGGAGAATATCCATACAATTCACAAATGGCCAAACCAACAGCGACTGAATTCCACAACTCACAATCCCTAGAAAACCTAACTTCCAGCTGCCTTTTAAATCAAGAGATCTGCAAATAAGTGTAGCACAATCCACACTTTGACAGAGAGGAAGCTATGCATGTATCTACATCCTTCTCATAGCTTGCCATACCTCTTTGTTTTAAATTTTGGCAAAATTCCTTCCTCTGCAGCCAGACTGTCCAATCTGGAGTGCCAAGAAATCATTAGATGGATTGAAAAATACGGAGATAGATGTAAAAAATACATACTTCTTGGTTCTTCTTTTTTTGTTTTCTTCATTTTTCTTCTACATTCACGTATTTCCAAACTTTTCTGTTAAACCCTGAGGGTCCAAGCTCTGCTTTAAGAGGCAAAATAAAATGTGAAATTGAGATTTCTATAATGAAATCATGAATTGTGCTTAAAACCACAGGAATTTCACTGCAGTTCAAAGTTCACTGCAAAATGGCAAAACATCTATCAAGCAAATTCTGTTGACTGCCTGGAATTGTGATGCATTCGCTTACCTGCAGATCTTCTGTTGTAAATGTAGCCCTAGGTGGACATTAACTGTAAACTGTGTTAGGCCTTAATTGGGATAGTCACCAAACAAGTGGAAGGAAAAAAAGGACCTAATTTGGATACTATAATCTGTGAGTCCCTATTGTATTTCTAGGGTGGTTGCTACACTCGTAATTAGAGCATCCATAACAATGTGAAGAAATGTTATGCCCTTGGCTGTAGAAAACCTTACTTGAAAGCAACAATAGATTTAAAGCTCTCATTGAAAAAAGTTTGTTTTTTCTGGTTGAAAAAGGAGGAGATTTTATTCCTTATGAAAACACAAGATGCTGTTGGGACTATGTTTTAAAAAAGTTGCAAAAATATACTCGTGTTCCAATTATCACATCCTTCTCAGGGAATGATGGCTGGCTGTTACCATAGTTTTTGGATAACATGTATCTTCCCCGGCTCCAGGTAGGCTTTATATGAAACTGAACTGGTTCCTGTCTAAAGGAACATGCAGTGTCAGGATGGCCAGAGTGCTTGTGATTCTGTAAGGTGATGTGAATAGTGGAGTATGGATTAAAAGTAAATATGATGGGAAGGAATGACCAAAAGGTAGGGAAAATGGCACAATGAAAGAATAAAAAGAAAACCAGGCTGTCAAAATTGGCTCCTTTTCAGTCTGCCCACCAAGATTTTCTTATGGTATGCTGATCTTGATGATAACAAAATGCTTAATAAATTCAAAATAGAAACACAAAGGATTTCTTTGTCTTAATCCCTGGTGCAGTTTTTACTTTTCTGACTCTTGTTCTTTTCCAGCTGAGTGCTATTTCCAGGGAAGCCAACTCATGTATTTTAGAAGTGAGCAGAGCTTCAGAAAATCTCAGATCTGACTAAAAAAATACAAACCTTAGGTGAAGTACTGACATGAAAACCTAGAAATACATGGAACCATGTATATGATCAATATTCATCTTGCGTGCTATTCCTGTTACAGCAACAGAAGCACTTCAATACCTCATCTGCTTTTTGGTTTTGATGCTGAATTGCCAGACACATCTGATTCTGAGTCCAAACTCCAAATTATCAGAAGCTTCTCTTAGCCTTTGAAGTGCCGTTCTGAGTACTGTATTGTGGGAGGGGGCTGCTTCATCTTGCTGCAAACCTCAGGTCTGTCTGAAAGGTGTCATGGCATCTGACTTGCTGCAGTCTGACACCTAGCAGGGAGATGACTGAGTTGAATGTGGTTGCAAATCATGATTTCTTATCTTTGAGCAGTAATATTTATTGTGGAATTTTGATACCTGAAACAGAAAATATCTGTGACAGACCTATGTACCAGGCGCTAAAATGCAATTTCTCTGGTAACTAGCAACAAAAAGCGCAGCAGCGCTATTGAGGGTGCTTAGATTACATACTTGGCTGAATGGGCAGCTTGCCAGGATCATGGGGAAGATTACTGGGTCAAAACATTTATTTTTAATTTTTTTTCCTCTTTTTTTTTTTGCTTTGTAAGTGTGATACCAGAATGTTTAATTTTACACACAGTATTATTACATGATACAGTGTGTGTGTGCAGCATTATCACTCTGCTTAAAGAACTGAAGTCTTTAACATTCCAGATCACTGCATGATAAATTTTCCTGCAGTGACCTTTGCTCTCCTTGCACTCCCTCTAGTTTCAGGCACTTAAGTCTTGTGAAGGGTAACTGGCAGAGTGAAGTTTTACAGATTCCTTACAGATCCTGGATCTTGAGGGAAATGTGGAGTCCCCAGATGTGGGAACAAAACCTGCAAGAACCCGTAAACTTGGCCACAGAAAGAAAATGACCACATCCATTAAAACGTGAGATAATATATCTCCCATGCACTGGGGGGAACAAAAAAGGCAAAACCAGACTACGTGAAAGCATTACCTGGTATGTCTAAAACCAGCATTGTATGTATTTTTATTTTAAGATTACTTAACTTAAATTGATGTTATCTAGCCCCACACATCTCCACTGAGGGAATGTCATCCTGAGCGCACAGAACAAGCACATTGACTTGGAAGAATAAACAACTCTTCCTTGCAATTTTCTTTGAAAAATGAAAGTTGGGAAGAGGAACACTATTTCTGTTGCTGCTTTTAACTCCTTCCCCAGGTAGAGCATGTGTCATAACCAAGCAAACAAGCAAAATTCATTGGAACAGAGGGGAAAGGACAAGCTAAAGCCCTAAAGATGTATCAGCTTTCGAAACCTCTTGCCACTTTGCATCACAAAATCTTCTAATGTTCAGGATTTTGCACTGTATAAAGGCCACCTGGAGACCTGTCAGTGGTACTCCTCAGTTATGGCTTGGGGTCACGTGGCCTTCTTTGGGAGCTACATAGGTATGAATCTCCTTGCTGAAATCCAGAAGGTTAAAGGTGGATGAAAAATACAGTCAAAACAACATCCTGATTTTAGAAAGTACTACAGTTCCTACTTTTTCAGTTTCACTTGCACCTGGCAAGGGCACAGAAGCTATTTTTGAACTGTCTAGACTATTCTAAAAAGAATCTCTTCTTTTTCCTCTTCTGGTTAATGGTCATCAGGAAGAAGGGAATTAGCCAGTCTATTTGTGAATTTGCCTATGTGCTAAGCCCACATAAATGTTTACAAAGCATGCTTATCGAACTGTTGTAAGAACACATCTCTTCAGAGCTATGCATTTATATAACTGACTTAAATGTAGTTTAATCAGTCCAAAAGGCTGACTACCAAAGTAACCCCTCCCCAGTTTAGCTTTAAAAAGTCTATACATGGACACAAAGATAACATGTGAACATGCAGCTGAGTAATTTAAAGTTCATATTTCTGATAATTGATTATTGGAATTACTGTTATTGATTGTTCTGATGGTTTATTTCTCCTACGGGCACAGCTTCTTTGCTTTATTGTTTTCCTGGCCCTTCAGGTGAGACCCTTCATGTTAAAGAAGAGATTGTGCGACAGGTAGATAACTCAGAAAGCAGGTAGATAACTCAGAACCTGATGGCTCTGACATGTGGCTGGAAGGATGCTGCCATGCTTCTCACCATTTCCCTCTTTGCTGGTCTTTCGTGGTGCCACTGAAAATCTTGTTGCAGCTTTTCTTCTGAATATGCTTTTTCCCTACTGATGACTTTACCTTTTTCTTTTTTCTTTTTTTTTTTTTTCTTCTTTTTTCTCCTCAGAGACGAGTTTAGGAATGTTCTAGATTAGTTATGTGAGAGTATATATTTGTTCATGCCTTCTATGCTATGGAAGGTTGGTTATGATATGCAATAGCTTTTTAGACAATCTGATATAGTAAAAGAGAGAACACTTCTCACAAAACACCACTCTGTCATAATCTGAGACCATAGCTTTTCATTAAATGAGGTTGCTTCATCAAAGCTAACTGGGGATGAAAGTCACTGCGGACTGCTGCTTTCTGGGTACTCGGAAACCTTTTCGAGTTGATTTTGTGCTAGCATGGAAAGTCTAAATAAAATGATAGTAATCATCCAGTTCTGAACAGAACAGGGAAGCAATGGTAGGTGGTGTTGGCCAGGGATGCAATAAGTAAAATGCTTTATTTTCTCCCTAAGCTTTGCCTTTTGTGCTGGCCAGCACAGCCTCACTTCCTCTGCTCTTCCATCTACCCAGCTGTGTCCAGCTGCTGCTGCTTTTCTTGTTCTTGCTCTGGTGGGGTGTTTACAGACAGACCAGACTCTGCTATGCTGTCTCTGCTGATATCTCTGTCTGACAGAATTGGTCATGTTTAGACAGGAAATTTAGCTCAAGTATAATGCTAGGCTAGTGTGACTCAGAAGTCACGAAGCAGGCAAGTTCAGAGATTAGAGTGTTTTGCAGAGATGGCATGTGTCCATCCGGATGTGAAAAATGCTCTAAAATTCTGTTCCTTGCATCAGGGACTGTCATTACTAATACTCCCATTGTTGGTAAGCATTTGGACAACCCACTTGTAATGACCTGATCCATGATCTTAATTCAGATGCTAACTCTAACTTTAATAGTAGTTGAAACATGAAAGAGCAGTAGGTGCCAACAGCAGCTATAAGTCCAAAGGGTAGTTAGGAATGACCAGAAAAATATTACTCCTTTAAACATTGGCAGGTGTATTTTGTATAATACACTAAATACATATATATACATGCAGACATAGTTTAAGAAAACCTAATTTTTGTAAAGGTCATGTTAACTGTGAGTTAACGGTGTCAATTCAGGGTCACTTTAATCCAGACAAGCAGCTGAAAGAGAAGTTTTGCTTAAACTTTTGAAGTAATGTTATTTCTGGAAATCAGCTTGTTGCTCATTTCTCACAAGTGTCTATTTTTCTGGTGCTTATCTGCCTGTGTTGGCAAGATTAGAGCAATACACATGCATCTGACTAGCAAGTTTCTATTTAATTTTATTTACAGTATATTCCTTCCAAGGTTTGTTTTTAAGAAAAGGCAGGACTTACTATGTATCTTATCTAGCTTCACAGTGAATTTAAGACTGTTGGAATCATGGTTAGTAAGGGCATTTGATGAAGTCATTTCCTCTCTGAACTCGGGAGGATTTCTTCCCAGGAAAAAGCTCAGAACATTTTTTTAAATTTTTTATTTTTTTTTTTCGGGTGCATATATGAATGGGAATCCACATCTTGACATCACAAGTGACATCAGAGCTTGGCAGTAATTATTTGTATAGTGATGGTGCTGTTTCACCTTCCTTTCTCCTTTCATGTTTTAACAAATGCTAATCACACTTGAGTATATCAACATTGCCTGTCAGTTCATTTTTAGTTGCCCACATTGCTCACCTGGATATTTTCTGCGCTGGTCAAATTCTCTGCTCAGATAACCACCAGGTATTGGTGTTATTTACTAGTTATATTCAGATAGCCAGGTTCTGTAAAAGATGGTGAGGGATTTTCTCTTTTAAAGCTGTATTTTCCTTTTAGTGAAACGCATTGTGAGTCACACTTAGTTCAGAACTGTCTCTAAGACTGTTCCTCCTACTTCTATTCCAGGCCTACTGTCCTCTGTCTGCCCTTTCCCCTAGCAGTTGTCCAACTATTTACCACCATATTCATGCTCTGTAACTCAGTTGTGCCTGTTCTTTTGTCTTTTCCAAGGCTGGTTATGGAGTTTTCATTGCATGACCGTTAATGTTTCCATCACAGTAACAAAGCGTAGGTATTTTGCTATGGGTGAATACCTAGTGATTCAGTGAGACACCAACATCTTGGTCATGGGACAGGAGCATGCCTTGCCATAAGATGGGATGGATGCTGAGACAGCCCTTGCTTTGTGACCCACTGGTCACAGGCACTGCCGTGCACTTGACCTGAGCAGATGTGTGCTATGGACTCGATGGAGATGGAGGGAGCTGGCACTTTGTCATGTACAAGGTGTCCTTCCAGCTGGGTGGGACTGTGAAGCCTCCAGAAGATGGAGCAGCAGGAAAAAACAAAAGGGCAAATAATCCAGACAAATGTTTGGGCAGGCTGGATCTGAGTTGTTGTAGCCTGAGCTTCCCTGCTTTTATGTGCAGCTACAAACACGGGCAAATCCATACATAGATGCCATGGTGTAACAGAAAATGTAGGCATCTTTCTGTCTTCTCACAGTACCAAATTAAACTTCACTGGGGAAAATCTCTGTTGATCAAGACTGACATTTTTGGGAACTGATGTTTTAGTTACATTTTACACATAGATCAGAGGTAGATTCCTTCCTCTAAAGAGAAAGAGTCGACTTATTTCACCATTACTGTTCTTTAGCTCTTCAATAAATATTCAAGACCTTGCAGTCTCATAAAGGTTTCCTCCATCATAATGGACTTTATTATTAAAATGTGATTATATTGTACTTTGTTGAAGGACAGGTTTTTATTTTAATTTATTTTAAATCCTGAAAGTTCCTGATAAATGCTTCTATATTCTAATGGTAGTTGATATTCGCAAAAGGATATCTGTCAGACTTCATATGCATGTTACTCTATTCGCAACTGTAAAAATGCCTTTTTTTCATCAAAATTATATCCTTTACTATAAATTTTTTAAGCTGGTAAGGGGAGGAAGTTGGTTTTTTTTTTTTATTTGTCTGGGTTTTTTTGTGTGTGGTGGTTTTTTTTTCTCTTTTGTGGGGTTTTTGTTTGTGTTTTTACAGACTGTTTGAAGGAGATGGAGTAGAATCTATTTGTGCAATTGCAGTGCATCACCTCCTTTAAGGAGCAGTAGCTCCTCATATAAAGGGAGAGAATGAAAATCCAAAGAATGAAAGAAAAAAAAAAATCCTTCTTTTCAAGAAATTGACTTTATTTGCCTTTTTGATACCATCACAGATGGCTATACGGGAAAATCCCTCCTAGTTTGAGCTTTCTTAAGTTACCTTGCCCTATCCTGCCCTATCTCAATGCTGTTTACTTCTCTTTAATGCTGTAAAACTTTTGTATAGAAACTTAAAAGAACCAAAACCAAACCCACATGCATGTGCTATAGTGTATGACTCATGATGCTTTTTTTGGGAGGAGGAACTTGCTGTATCCCTGTACTTATTCAGAAGTAGCCAAGCTACCATGCTGAGGCATTTGAGGGGCTTTTTACCCCTCCCTTTATCAGGCCACATACACTCAAACTTCCTGTCTCAGGAAATGGGTGCAAACTTCTTTTTCTCTCCCCTGGTCCCTGTATCTTTTTAATCCAAAGAGAGCTGAGTTTCTAATAATGTGCTCCAGGAGTGTAGGATATGTGGGATAAGAAGTTCTCTTTGGTTTGTAGTTAAAGCAGAACTCAGAAGAAAACATTACTAAATGCTTGCTTTTTGTAAAGGCCAGGTTCACGTCAAAATTTACAGGCAGACTGAGGTAATGTCTTGCAAATTAAGAACCTGAAATTACAGAAAACATTAAAAAACTATTTAAAAATCTGTCTCTGTAGCCAAATTCAATAGTTCCTCTTCCACATTTTATAATTTGTGTTTTTAAAATGTCACCTTGTTTATCTGTGGGCAAAGTTTGGCTTAAACATCTGTTCTTTCATAATAACTTTTAATAAAATACTCTGGTATTTGAAGAAGCAAAGATACTTGTACATTATCATTATTTTAAAACAAAATAATTCAGATTAAATAGGTGTGGTACGGAAAGGGAGATAAGCTTACAGTAGAAAATATGATTGGAGCAGCAAAAATAGGTGATACAGCTCCTAGTGTAACGTGAAACATAAAGCTGTAGATAATTATTTAAACTATTTCAAAGGAATTATTTAAAAGAGTATTAAGAGGCCTCTTGCTCAATGGCTGGTCCTGTCAGCTGGCTACATATTTAAAATGCTATATTTGAAGAGGTTTCTGGTATCTGGACAAATTTGAAAAGGGGTAATTAAAAAAAGTTTAAATGGCTGTAATGCTAGTTGTGTCATTTATTTATTTAATGATAAGGATTTATTTATTTAAGGGTGTATTGGCATCCAAAATGCATTCATTGCTGTCTAAGCACGAGCTAGAGGTATAAACCATTGCAAGAACTGTCACTCAAGGCAGCTTAAGTAACACCAAATGCTCACACTGCATACAATCCCGCTGTTGAGGTGGAGCCTTGGTCATCATCAGGAGGTGCTGAACAGTGACAGGCAAAGCATCTCTCCATTTTGTATAGCTGTGTCAAGGAGAACACATCTTCCTGTAATCGTTGGTTTTAGACAAATTACAACAAATTGCCTCTATGTAGCATGCACAATTTGCCATTCTTGCTTGTGTCTCTTGTGAGCGTACAGCAGGCATAAGCTTTTCCCAGAGCTGAAATGCGAATATATGTGCCAGTAGGCAGTGAGCAGCACTCTGAAAGTCATTTCTCCCAAATACATGCAAGATGAGTCACAGACAAATGAAGATGCAAAGTGAATACAAAGGCAGAAGGGATCCAGGTGACATCAGCCTAGTGTATCATTCTAGCAGAGAAGGTGTGTGTTTGCATGTTCTGCTGGAGCAGTTGAATATGTGCCTACAGCTGTATGACCCATGGTTTATGGCCATTGTAGACAGCACACCATAACACAGTGTGAATGCTTCTGTTTCTCTTCTAATGTACATCAGTGGGGTGACTTGACTCAATTCAAGAAGGAAGCTAAATAACAGCTAGCTCAACTATGATTTGCCATCTGTAAATTGGTAATGAATTTCTAGGGTCAGTAACTTCTCAATACAGCCTGCTCACATCTGTGAAATTGTGCCTGCATATTGTTTTGTAACAGCATTTACATTTTTCATGTTTGGGATAATGATCCCTGATGAGATTCCTGAATGACCTTAGCTGGTGAATTAACGGGATGGAATTGCTTGCTTAGCTTTATAGTTGAGCACGCTGTAGTTAATGAGGCCCTACTCTGTCCCACCTTTTTTTGGATGAAAATCTCACCATTCTGGTTTGGGAACCTTAGTGCAAATTGCAGCAGCACTTGTTTATAGCTCTGGAGTTCTTTGTTTCAGCCCTAAGTCTGACATGCAAAATGTCATGAGGTGGCCTTGAGCTGCTGGCTGCCACCCATTTCTTCATTCTGTGCAGAAGACCTACAGATGCTAAGCAGTAGTAAAAATCAAATGGTATTTTGCACTTCCTTTGGGAGCATTCATTAGCATGACAAACTGAGGCTTTGTCATGCAGTTGCATGGGTCTGGATAAATTATGGGGTACTATAATAATAAAAGATGTGGGGAAAGAGAGTCAGCAGAAGTGTGAAAGGAAGATGAAGCACAAGAAAACAAAGCTGCTTAGAGTATCTGCTCAGAGACAAGATACAAAAGAGAAATATCAGAAGAACTAGGGTATGGCAATAGTCCAACAATCTCTTAGGTGTAGCAAAAAAATGTCATCTGGTTTGGGATTTTTGACAGAAAATTAGCCACCAATACCTACTTTCAGCTACTGCTCTTTGCAGCAGAGCTGGGAGTGAGTAAGGACATCCCCCAGGGCTCCTCACTTAGCAGCAATCACTCCCTGCAATTAACCTGGGGAGCAAAACTTGTACTTCAAGCTGGTGGTTGTGTCTCTGCTCCCAGGAGTCAAGTGACCTTGTTTATGCTATGTAGCTGGGCCAGTATGCAGCTGTTTCCACTGTAAACGCTCACAGAAAGCTGTTTTCAGGTTATGCTTCTGCATATTACTTTGCAATTAGTTTTGTATGGGCACACACGCTAACCCCTCCTCCCATAGCTGCCAAGTGCCATAGTTGCCCAAGTGCTTTCTGCTGCTATAGTCGGAAGAAGTACATTGTGCATTTTCAGTTCATTTTTGCCCTGTCAGAAAAACAAGTGGCTTGGTAGAAAGAAACAAAGGTGATGCTTATGGCACTGAAGAAACAAACTGCAAGGTTGAAGTGGCAGGATAGCTTGACCCTTTCTAGAAGAACCAAAAATAAGTTTGTGCGGAACCATTAATCCCCCAGTTTACAAGATACTTCACAGGAAAATTAAGGTAAAACTACTGTGATAGGAAAAGGTAAGTATATGCAAGTCTGAAATTGTTTTGAAAGAGTAGAATTTGTATATATTCCAGAATACAATCTGTGCAATACTGCAATGCTTTCTTTTCTAGACACCAATTAAAAATCATCCCATTAGGTATGAAAACAGATTTGATTACATTAATAGTTTCTCTGAAACTGAAAATATTCAGGCATGAAAATATTTTAAGCATCAAATTCTGGTTAGAAATAGAATGGAGCTGCTGGGGATTGAGGGACGTAACAGGGGTGGGTAGGACCTCTCTTCTACTGTACAAACATCCTGCCCTGGGTAATGTCCTTGAGCATGTAAGAGTTTCCCAGGGATCTTTGCTTATCATTAATATTGGCATGCTGCACAAAGGGGAGGAATATGTTTTCACTTTCTCATGAGATATTTTTCAGTAGTGTGTGATTTGTCATGTTTTTGACAGCTTTCTCAAGGGCTCTCTTTATGCTAATGGTTCTTTTTTCTTCCCTCCCTCCCCCCCCACCCCTATTCAGATTTGTCCAGTGGAGGAGAATTCCAGCCAGTTGAGAGAAAGCTTTTTTTACCTTGGTGACAGAGCAGGGATCCCTTAGGCATGACTGAGCAGCAGTGGCTGTGGAGACGGGTTGTCTCTTTAGTTGTTGGGTAGGAGACCTGTCTTTGACTTGGACTTTCCTGACCTAGAGATGTTGTGTGTTATGTGGCATTGTCACTGTTGCCTGTGCCTTACCGTGAGGGAAAGAATGAGAGAGGGAGTGACATCTGACAGATGTGTGGGCATTTTGCATAATGCTGCTGGAAGAGGTAGTGGTGAAATACAGTGCATGGAGTAATGTTCTCAATAATGCAGAGAAAGAATGGAAAAAGGAGGGAGAGGGAGAGGCAGGTTAAAAAATAAGAATTTTAAGGATTTCAGCGTAATTGTCTCTACGGAAGTGTACCCTGGAGCAAAAGCCCTGCAAAGGATTTGTCAGTTCCTTGGAGAGCCTCTTTCTTTACAAACAATGCAAAAGTGCCAGAAACCTGTCCTTTGGATGGGGGAAGGCTGTGTTGTATGTGAGTGTTTTGGAGAAGTTCTGTATCTTGGAGGAAGAGGAACCAGAGTGTGGTTTGACAGTTGCTACAGCAACTAACGTTTTTTTAATGGAAGGCAAGGATAAGTGATGGTAAAAAGTCTTGTGTAACTGACGTACCTTCCCCCGCTTCCTGCCAATTTTCCAGTCTATTAAAACAATAAGTAATTTATGAGTTCAGCTAAGAAATGGCTCTTCATTTGCCCAACTCAGCTGCATTTGCGAGAATGAGTGATCTTTATGGAGACAGCAGAGAAGAAATTATTTACATACCAGAAAACAAGGATTCAAGCGTCTCTGAAAAGTATACTTTTCAAGGAACAAATGCATTCCTTGTTCTGCCTGAAGAAATTTTGTTAGATATGAATGTCACTGGGCCAACCCATACTCATCTCATAGCTTGCTTCCTTCTCATCCTCTCCCTTCCTTCCTACTGTGATTAGCGTTTGCAAAGGTTTTTTTTAACTCTTTGGTTACCGTGGAGTTATTTTTTGAAATGTAGAAATGATGATGTATTATAGAGCAAATGAAAGATGATGTGAACTTGTGGCAGGATGGGAATTCTGCTGTGGCCCTTCCCGCAGCAGTGTTGCGGAACCAGCCCTGGCATAGACATGCTCCAATAACTGCTGTCCAGGGAGAGAATTTAACCCTTGCAACTTTTCAGGACCTAGCTGGCAGCTAACATCTAGGAGTGGAAACTACACATCGCACACCAGAGTATACAGACACTTAAAGATACAAAAAGGTATCTTAACCTGAGCTTTCATTCATCAAAGGATACATAATTTAATGGTAGTTTCACTTTTGCTAGTGGAATTTGGGGGTGTTTTACAGCTGAATTTCAGGGGAAAAATTTGTCTAATACTTCCGGAGGCTTTTTTGGGGTTTTTTTTTTGGGTTTTTCTGTTTTGGGTTTTTTTTTGTTTGGTTGGGGGTTTTTTTATTTGAAAGCTCACTGGAAGCCTTAGGCTACAAAGGATCACTTCTATAGCACTTTGTGCCTATCTTGGCTTCTCTGTATAAGATCAGAATTAATTAATTCTGAGTAAAAATTACTGATTTTAATTAAAAGGTAGATATTAAATCATTAATCATCTTTATAAAATGGAACATAAATAAGAACAGTTATGGAATCTTAAATAAAAGGTTTTGCAATTTGTACACTAATTTTAAAGCCTTGTTGTCATGTTTATTAGCTCTTTAGAAGGAAGATTTATGTTACAGATGTCCTTGCTAATATTTTGAGCATTAACAGCTCATAACCAGAGCTCCCGGGTTTGTAGCTTTAAATCCTATGTTTCATTTTGCTTTTTCCGTTTTAAAGAAGTTACCTTTGATACAATTCATGACAATTTCACACTGTGCACTTAACTAAAAATTATGACTGAACTAAGAGCTGGTTTTCAAGTGAATGACACTGAGGTATTTAACTGGAATAAGTTCACTGCTCTTTAGTTGCTGAGAAGCAGTGCATGAAGCATGCACATTTTTTTGCACGGATGACAAAGTAATAAACATTTGCTACCAATTTTATGCATTTTTAAACTCAATAGAGGACTAGTTACTACCTTCTTGCCATTCAGTAAGCCATTTTGTGGATACATGTGAGATGAGAAAGATAACTGAACTGTCTGAAGGGAAGACTGACAGAAAGATCTCACTTTAGGTATTTCTGTGTTAGTAGCCAGTATTTATTCCAAGAGAAATTTGCAACATTTGAAATCTGTGACATGAATGTCTTCCTCCCCATTGTGTCCTGTCTGTTCTTCATTGCCTCCTACAACCTTCTCCTCCTGCATCCTTCCCTAGATGTTGAGATGGCTCATAGTTTTTCTTTCCCGAACTCATTCGCTTGTCCTAGTGACTCAACCCCATCTCCAAGTCTCTTTTACTCTCACTCCTTCTGGCTCTCCCAGGGTCATCCTGCTGCAAGATTCTCCTTTACATCTCACCATCTTTCCCTTTAGTGATACAGATATGCGTTCATCTCTCTCATCTTAAGCAGCATGTTACACTCTTGATTCTCTGCTAGTCCAATTGATGCCCATCTACTTTCTTGTTTTCATGTCAAATTCATTGATTCATTTACTTGAAGTTATTTTTCTTCAGTTCTGTCTAGACTTCTGGGCTGGCTCTCACCCCTTCCGCTGCATCTGACTGCCCTTGTCCAGCATCCCATGACTACTAAATAACACTGTGTTAGTAGCAGGACATCAGCAGAACTTCTTGTACTTGGTTAATATGCTTTGATTCTGCTCTTTAAGTCACACTAAATGGAAATCTTTCAGTGCCACTGAATTGTTACTGTGTAGGTGAAAGGAGGATACTTGATTTCCTAAGAAACAGGTAACACCTGTGACATTAAGAACTACATGTAACAGAAAATGCTAACATTTTTCTGCTTATATTGTTTTGAAATGGGCATAAATTTGTTGAGATAATGTGATAGTCAGGGAGTGATTACAAACACAATATGCAAACATCCCGTACCTTTGAAGGTAATGTTATCTCCCCTCAGCTGTATTTAACTGTGTTTCAGATAAGCCTCCTACTTAATACTGTGGATTGTGCTCTGGCATGGGAGAACATGCAGGTATTTATTTGAATTATTCCAAAACTGGGCATGCTGTTGCTATTTGATACAATTTCTGGGCTTCTGATCCTTGGGCACTTGACGGGAGCATGTGAATGCTGATGGCAGCTACATGTTTGTCAATCAGTGGTCTGAACAGCTAAACTTTGAGATTTACGGAGTGATTGAAATATTTTAGTGTCTCATTGAAGCAACCACATCAGACTTCTCTTTAGATAAACTGAAGTTTGTCACATGTTGGTATAATCTGAAATCAAAAGGAAGTTTCTTGCAGTTTGTCAGACTAATTGGTCATCACTGGTATCAGTGAAAAAATTAGGAACTTTGAGACATTTAATTTAGTAACCTAAGCTACTTCTAGTTAAAAGCCTTTTGAGTGTGGATATTACACGTACATTTCTGTCCTGCAAAACATAAAAGAAAAACATTGTTCTCTTTACTCCAGCCCTCCCAGCCCCCACAGCCCCCAGATAAAAAATGATGGGAGATTGTCTTGAAAGTTAATTCTTACTAAATAGCTAGAAATAGCTACTATGAAGTATTTTCAAAATAGCATTAAAACAATGATGACTTTTTCTGCCTTCATACTGATAGAATTACAGACCAAAGGAGTTGAACTGGAGCCCATTATTATTACATATCCATTATATGGATAGTATTATTTTATTGTCAAAAAGCAGCATTCCTGTCTTCATCTTCAACATTTTTAAAGATAGAAAGCTGTCATTTGGGAAATTGAAGAGAATGGGTTTATGTTTTCCAGCAAATGGTTCTCTGTGCTTCTTCAATGAAAACAGGTGCTCAGCTATTAACTAGAGAATATTTCATATTCAAGATTGTCCATAAACATTAAATTTAGTTGGCAAAATTCTGATCACTGAAAGGGATGCTGACCTAACTCAGTATACCTCATTATGATAGGGTAGTCTTTTTTCTCCAGTGTTTTGAAGTGTATGTTAGTATGTAAGGTAAGTGCACATGGTCACCAGAGGCACTACTACATTTTATAAGTTACACGGAAAATCCAATTTCATTTGTACTGATTTTGCTCAGTTAACAAGTTCATGTGATTTCTCTGGAGAGACTTACAGAACTGTAGGCGTGACTGGGTTTCTGTGCTGTAGTTTAATGCTAATAAATCCCTAAATGCACAGATCTAAATTGAAAGGTAAAAAGGTTGGTATATTTAAAACCAAAAAAGAGGCAAAAGCAGTGAGAGGTTGTGCAGGCTGTAGGACCCAACTCTATCACAGTGAACATAACATCAACTGGGAGGGACATCTCCTGACTGGCTCCATGCAGGCTACCCTTGTCCAAGACTGACGGCTAACATCAAAGAGAAAGGCAAAACCCTCAGCAGGCAGGAGAGGGAGGAGGCTGGTGATGCTCAAGGTGTCAGTGGAAATGCTGACAGTCTGAGTAGGCTCTGTGACATGCTGAGGGGCTGCTCTGCTTGTAGACAGCTTCTTCTGGGTGGATGCTGGTGAGTACAACCCCTTCTAACCAGCTCCCTTACCTAAGGAGCAGGACTTCCTGTAGTGGGCTCCTTATCTCATAGCTAGCGGAGAGGTCATGCTGTGAGGGGGATGTGCCTTCTCTGAGGACTCCCTTGAGCATTCCTTGATCTCATGCCATGAAGAAACATCCCTTTGGCAGTGGCAGGGTCACACCGTGGCCACCCTCCTGCACACAGGCTCCTGATGAAGATGGGTATGCATGGGGAGTGCCTGTTACTTGGGAATGCAGCGTGGGATGCTGGAGCGTGGTGCTGTGGTGCTGTGTTGCTGGTGCCTCTGGAGGAAGCTCTTATGTAGCCTGTGAAACCTGGCGAGTCAGAGAGTAAGGTGCAGCCTTAAGTAAGAGTTTAGTTATAAGAATTAGCTGCCAATAAGGGGGTGACTGAGATATGTTGACTTTTGTTATCGAATAATTGATGCTCTGCTAAAAGGAGTTGGTTTTGAATTTGTTGAATCAGCTGTGGTCATAACCTGAGAGTGAAACTTTTGACAGCTCCAACCCAGTTTGGACCACTTGCAGTAGGTCTTGTTATCCAGGACCCAGTCCAGTAAATGGAGAGTTATGGAGTGTTATCTCTGTTGCCTAATGTCTGCATGTGATAGCTTTTGGTGATGTGAGACTGCAAAAAAAAAAAGATGGAAAGAAGTTCTGGTAGCTTTCTAAGAAAGGCACTCAGCTCTTTAAAGGAAGAAGGTGTCTTTGATATGTGATATCCTTGAGTGTTAAATTTGAGTCCAACCTTGCAGCACAAAGGCCTGCAATATTTCTTAACCCAAAGACATTTGGAGAGTTTCCAATGAGGCCTGGCCTTTGTTTCTAACTGTTTACATGATCTATACTGCCAGGAATATTGATAGCTACATGCAGTTTTACGAGGAGGTGTATTCAGCATTTAATGTAATGCCAGCACTTGTGTAGGGGCTGTTACTTTTTTACAGCAGTGCTTTTTTACATTCATGGGTCTGACAAATCCTTCATTCTATTTTGTCTTTCTGTTATTTCACATGTATACAAGTGCTCACAGGCATGTAATAACAGGAGCTGTTTAGCCATATAGTGCTGCAATGCCTGTATCTCAGGATCTATCAGCCAGATTATCAGGTTTGCAAAGTGATAAATCTGGCACGTTGGCTGGGTGGTGGCATGGGTAATGGATTTCCTCAGCACTGACAGCCTGACCATGTGGAATGGTGGATGGCGTGGGAGGGGAATGCTTGGGTGCACTCATATTGTTCTCCACTTTTCCTCTGGCTGCTTGCAAGTTACTCTGGTGCAAAATAAATTGCAGACATCACCACCAGAGTTGTCTCAGACCTGCTTTGTGTCCAGAGGTTTACTTTTCCAATTTAGTATGCTGTTCCTTGAAATGTCAACCATCTCCGGCTTTATCCCACCTAAGTCGTTATATTTTCTCTCTCTCTTCACTTGGGAAGGTTTTGGGACCATTCCAGGCTTTTCTGAAGTGGCTTTTTCCACTGTCAGGCAAGGTCTGGCACAGAGTCAGCACTGCTTCCTGATTCTCACCCTTCCTTTGTAGGCAGACGGATGACCTGCCTTAAGGGAGCAACCTTTCTTGGAAGGTGAAATTGGGCACGTAAATTAAATGCTGACCATAGACATTAGCTGCCTGTGTATGTATGAACATATTAATTCTATGTTAGCACTCCTTGATGCAGCATTCATTGATCAGTTAATTAGTGTTTGTGCAGTACTTTGAAGATGACAGGGATATGCACATTTCTGTTATCATTGTAGATTAGCATATTACAGCTAGCCAGAAACATTACTGAAATAATTTATCCATATTCTGGTGAGAGAGGTGTGTGTTTATTAGAAGAGTTCAGTGAGGCACAGTACACATCTGTTACAGTTCAGAAGAGGAAAAATTTGATAACTCAGTGGGAGTCTTATTGGAAACATCTTGCCCTGTGCTGAGGAGGAATGAAGATATTAATTTATCTGTCTTCCTCTGTTTGTGGGTTGTAATGTCAACTAACTTTTCCTTCTTTACTGTTTCTTCTCTGGAAGACTCCTCTTATTTTGTGAGTGCTTAAATGCCACCAGTTTTATCTTGCCTGAGTATCAATGGAAGAGGATAAAGGAAGACACGCTTTAAGCAGCTGGGTCCATCTTGGGCTGCTCAGGAAAGGAACATGTACCTTACCTGTCTCTGCAAAACATGATCAAGGGGAGCTTGAGCCACACTCCTTGGCATTCCCCAGGGCTGGGGAAATTCCACCTAGAGGAGTGAGTTTCCTGTTCCTTCTTCATCCTTGCTCTTCATGTTTCTGATAAATTCTGCCCACTCCAGTTAGTCTTGACCATTAAAGTTGGTGGGGTTTTTTTGGTTTGGTTTTTTTTTTTTTTTTTTTTTTTCCCCCTGTTGCCATGCTCAACTTGGTCTGTGTTCATGCTTTGCATAACTGGATGTGAAAGAAAATGTGATCCGATAATAGTAGCAGGCATGCTTTTTGATCGTGGTATGTGCATATCCATTAACTCAAGGAGAAGCTTTCTTGGTCTTAAAATAACACATTGCACAGACATAAAATTAAAAGACTAAGTCATGTGAAATAAGAGCCTGTGTCTAGAAATCTCTGTGGCGCTGACCCTACCAATGGTTCTCTTCGTAGAGATATTGTACTTAAATGGACCATTGCTGACTTCTGAGCTGCCCACATGGTTGGGAAGGTTTGGGAGGGAAGGAATCAAGAGGGTGGCTGACCTTGCAGTCAAGGGCTATTAATTGCTTTTTTCAAAGCAATCTGTTCCGGTTGGACTTTTAGTGTTTGCTGTAACTCTGGGCTGTTCACTTGCTCAGCTTCAGGGGAGTGATTCATACCTTAGCGGCCTCCAAAATCATTCCTCTTTCTTCATTAACCAAGGACTTAATCAGTTTACAGGGTCTAAGTGGACTTTAAGCCCTAGGTTTTTAAGTTCCATGGAAGTTTTCCACTCTTTAACACATGGTAACATGCAGATTCACTCAAGTTAATGGCATGACGCTTGGGAGATAATTTTCTGATTTATCTTACTGCAGGTAATATTATCTATGGAGAACTAATATCTGATGGGATCTCTTCACTCTTGCTTGGCAAAGAGATGAAGCCTCCCAGGGTGGTTACATTCCACAAACAGCTCTGAGTTGCTGGGAATCCCTGTGGGGCCTAAAAAATGTCCTAACTTGGTTGTTTTTCAAAGAATGTTTTTCAGTCATTTTACATGGCTTTGATGGTAGAGTAAAAGTGATGGAAAAAAAATACCTGAGACACTTCATGCTGTTCTTTTTCGTCATGTTATGGTATTTGAAATGTACCAATTTGGTTGATTTTAGCTGTCAGGAAGAGAAATTTCCCATGGATGCTTTAGACTAGAGAATACTTGTACTTTGCTGGAATTTTTAGGCAACAATAATAAATAGTCTTTGCATGTGAACTTGCATCAAGAGAAACAGAGATATTAATCCCTTAGGGGAAATCATAACTTTTTGCTTTCTAGATGAATTTCAATTAATTTCATATGGTCTCAGACTGATTTTCATCTTCTTTTTGTAAGCTCTCCTTCTCTGTTGTATTCTTTGCTTTACACTGGTGTCCCTTTGCTTTCCCCAAAGTTTCATCTACCTTTTTCCCTTATCTCTAGTGGGATACTCAGTGCTTCTCACTGTCTCAGCCTGCCTTGATTCTGTATCTTCTCTCGGGTTGCAGTTTGCTAGTGTGATGCTCCTTGCAATCTGCTAAGGCTTCCCCCAGTTCTTTTCTTGTCATTCTCTCCCCTCTGTGTTTTCTTCCCCAGTCTGTCCCTTTCACTCTCTTACAGGATTTTTTCCAGTTAATGATCTCCTGCAAAAGCCAGTTGGCTGTGGCTAAAGAAAAGAAGTCTTTTCAGGCATTGCTTATCTCTGCCTTGATTTCCAGCAGTGCCCTATGCCAAATATGTTGTGTATTTATAGAGGTTACCTTTTTCTCCAGCAGTAATTTGGTAGCTGGAGGAAGAAGGAGCTCAGCAAGATGCAGGTGATTTTCTTTTCTCATGTTGTATGCTCCATAGAAATATGTTATGCTTGTGTTCTCTTTCTGTATGAAAGCTGTACAGCAAAGGTAGAGGTGAGGGAATTGGACTTCAATCCAGCTGTGTAGCGAAGCTAGTGGGTGAGTTGCTTGATGCTGAGCTTGTTGAGCTCATCATCATGAGTTGAGCTTGTGTTTTGTTTTTTCCTTAGTTATATGTTAGGAAGTAAGGGAATAATTGTCTGTCAGGCTGGAGCTCACGAACTGGGAAACGCTGCTTTCAAAATTTATAAATGGTGAATACATTCTGGAACAAGTGGCATTAGAATAGTGGGCTTGATTTCTATAGAAGTGGACTATATATAAAGGAAAAAGATTGTTTGCTCTTACCATTCTCTTAAATTGTCACTTCTTGGCTTTTGTCAGGGTAATCATAAAAATGTACCTTTCTGAAATCTTAAATGACAGCCCTAGATCATTGCAAGTTGGTAACATACAGGCATCTGATAACTGATTTCCTCTTACAAAATCTCTGTCTTGTGGGGCAGGTTTTCAGAAGCTTGGACTCAGAGATAGGCATTTTTTGTGTTTGCAAATGGTTAATGTGCCAACATGCTTCCCAACTGGTAGTGGCTCTGAGGTATCACTTGTGGCTTTGGAAATCTTCTTCCAATGAGCCAACAAGTAAAAGATGCAGAGAACCCTTAAAGTGTTGATATGCAAAATTTTGGTTAACCTCCAGGTCCACTGGCCTACATGCAGAGGGTTGTTGCCTCAGTCTTTTTTCTAGTCTCATTCAAATGAGCTAGTTTTATAAGTTCCTTTTTTCTGATGCCAGTTCCTGATTCTCATTCCTCCAAAAGTTTCACTTTGGTTCTCAGAAGCAAATGAGGGCAATTAGCCTGATTTTAATTTGCAAATTACATTTAAGTACAAATTAAGCAGAACATTTTCCACTTAAATTCAGTGTTCTTGCTTCTGCTGGAGCTTAAAGGTTAGTAACTTCTTAATTAGTATTCAAAGTTTTGCCTGGCCCATTACTGCTTATTGTTCCCAGGGTTTTGTGGTTTTTTTTTTTTGTTTGTTTGTTTTTTTTTTTTCCCTGTGATACTTTTCCCTTCCTTTTTTGGTTTACTCCATTTTTACTTTCTTTTAAGTTTCGCTGCTGTGCTGAATTTCCTGCATTTCCATGGAGCTGAACTCCACATCAGTGGGGGTTGAAACTAGATGAGCTTAAGGTCCTTTCCATCCCTAAGCATTCCATAATTCTATGAAGTCAGCTTTCTCCAGTTGCTGCCTGTTGGGGCAGACAGAGCCCCATGTGCTCTGTCTGCCCCAAGAGGCAGCAACTGGGGAAAGCTGACTTCATAGAACTATAGCATAGACAGAGCCCCATGTGCTCTGTCTGGGAAGACTTCACCATGTTGCTCCAGGGATGCTCTGCTCCATGAGAAACCAAGCATCATGCTGGCAGCACTGCTGCTCATGCATAATGTGAGCTGGCACCTCTACATAGCATTGTGCAGAGCCACCTAGGCGGATGAAGTCAATTTGAGGTAGCTTGACTACCTCCCAATGGCTTTTGGCAATACAGAGAAGAAGCCCAAGTAATCACTTGTGGGAAGGTAATTTTGCTTCTACCATTGCTGCTGCATTTTTCGTCGTGTGAACTGTTTCTTGTGTTTTTTGTATAGACATTCATAGCTGCGAGCTGTTCTTTGAGACAGAGGGGCTGGTAGGGGACCAACTCAAGAGAAGTGGCTAGATGTTTAAATTATTCTTTTTGTGTCGTGTTACTTTGTGGTACAATCCCACATGGTAGAGTTACAGATGAAATGAAGTGCACCATACCTAGTGTTGCAATAGCTCCTTTCCAGTTGTCCCTGTTTCTTCTCTGTGGGATTTGGAGACAAGCTGAGTGTAGCTTCCTAGGGCTGGAGTAGACACTAAGGAGTTATCTAATAATGGATCCCTGCATTATGGTGGACAAAACCCTTCCTTTTTAAGTAATAACACTTGTTATACAGGTTTTTTTAAAATGTTCAATACCATTTATTCTTCTCTAGTGCGAGCATCCATGCAGAAGAACATTGCCAACATGCAGAAAAATCTCAGTTTATGGGCAGCATAATGTAATGGTTGGGCTTTACTTTGATTAGAAAAGCAAACAATTA
>WTXV02016261.1:0-33479 GCA_009823435.2 Nymphicus hollandicus
ATTCTATGATTCTATGTGAGTCAATGCATGTGTCTGTAGATTTCAGCAGAAATATGAGGAACATTATGAATTCCATAAGTATTTTATGAATAAAAGCATAAATTTGGGACAGCTAAGGATGATGACATGGGAAGCAGAAGAAGCCCTCAGTTTCCTTGGCTATTATGAGTAATCAGCAATGGGACATAGTGCTGTGGCACCAGGCAACAGTAGTATCACACAGTGTACAAGATTTCACATCCAGAATTTTAATTCTGCAGTTACAGCAGCCTGATTTGGCCTAAAACAAGTTCCCTGAAAGATGAAAGGGAAGAGCTTTCACTAAGATGCACATCGGAACCAAGCCTCTAGAAAGATTTTAAGACCCTTTTGTATTTAAGTCGATATTATCAGGAGTTCAACACATTAAAACAACCAACCAAACAAAAAAAGCCACCACCTTACATAAGAGGACAGAGCTTTTGCAAAAGTTAGAAATTAACTTTTTGGAAAAAGACAACTCTTATTTATTTTTGGCCAGAATTCAAACCAATAAGACCCCACCTCCTATTAGAAGTGCTGCAACATACACTAGGCCTTATGTTTAATAATTAATACTGACCCTGAGCTGAATTTTCAACACATTTCTCAACATGCTTGGTCTCAAAATACCTTATGCTTTGAAAGACTTAATTTTTTTTTTTAATGTTTGCAACCAACTGCCAGTGTATTTTGTCTTTTGACTGTATGAAAGAGATCTATTTTATTAATACAATTTTATAAATACTATAATAATTAGTAATTAATAATTAATTTTATAAATACTCTAAAAGTACTATTTTATAACTCTTAGAAACTTTATGGAGTGAGAACATTTCATCAGAGCCAGGACTTCCGCAAAAATACATAATATTTATGTACTGCCTTACAGCAACAGAAGGCCTATTTCCCACTCTTTATCAGGAATTTCCTCTCTCAATTAGAAACTAATGTATTATCCATTGTTCTCATCACCTTCTGGTTCCCTGGTTTTGGTTTGGAAATATTTTTTTGTTTTTCTTGGTAAACGGCTTTTCAACTGGGGTTTGCAGAACTCAATTGTTCAGTCTTTTATATTAAGAATAGGAGCTAAAATTGTGTCAGAAAGTGGGAAAGAAAATAAAATCACATACAATTTTATAAGACTGGACATATAAGGTAGCTTTTACAAAGTCAATTGGTAAAAAGGCAGAAACTGATGGCAGTTTATTTTTTAACTTATAAACATGCAGCAAACAAAACCTGTATTTTGTATGAGGTGCAGAAAATAAAGACTTGCCATGTTAAAAATCTTTATTACACTGTAAAAGCACAATATTATTGAAACTTTGCAATGCTACTATAAAAGCCAAACATAAAATATATGCCTACTGTAAAATTCTACAATAAAAAGTGATTAATCCATGTTAGACATGGTGTTCAGTGAAGCAGCTGCTGGCTATCCTGAAGGCTCTCTGCATTAACAGGTAGACAATTTATTATTGTCTGATCTGCAAAATTACTTAAGTGCTTGTTTGGCATGATGTGTGGGCAAATGCTTTGGCTAGTTATCTGCTATTCTATGAAACAGAACCTTACAGACAAACACAAATGTGACCACTTTTAAGTCCTGTTACCACCTCAGCACAACTACTGCCCATTAGCCTCACAGCCAAAGTTAGCAAATGCCTTCCTATGTGAAGGTCAGAGTGAAGTCAAGACATAAGGATTTTTTTTCCTGAAGCTTATCATTCTCTTTGCCCTAAGTGTTTCTAATCCTTTGTAAAAATAAAGCATAAAGGCATGAGTAGCAAGGATTGCAACAGTTCACTAGTGGAAAGCTGACAGAAGGGCTACCCCCTTACAGAAATGGGAGAGGTAGTTCCAGGAGGGACACTTGACACAGGACAAACAAAGGAAGCTTTACAGGGAGAAAATGTTTTTAACAGCTGTATGGCATTGTAAGACATCAGAAACAGAGGAGGGTAAATAGAAGGCAGCTGTGTGAGCTGACATTTGCCAGTCAACAGCCAGACCTCTACAGTCCTTGCAGGGTAAATTACCCACTGATGATGAGTGCAATCCCCTGTAACAGACAGAGGGTAGTCTGAGTCACTAATTCTGGCTAAAAATACTGTGTTTCACCGATTGATATCACCATTGTCATTTAACAGATGTTGCCCATAGGGTAATTTTTGTTATCAACAAGCTCTTAAGTGATGAACACATCTTCTGATGGCTGCTGTGCTGAAGGGTCCAGAGCAGCAGAAACTACCAGAAAAGCCTCACTGAGGTTCCAATAAGATGCTTCACTTGGTACACTAATGCTCCATAGAGCCAGGCAAACTTCACTACGCTTCCACCTATCCACTCATTTTGAAAGTTTAAGAAAGTACATACATGAGATGCCAGGAAAATGCATGTGAACATAACTGTCCTCTGAGGACTGGAAATCTCCAGATATTTTTTCAGTAAAAAAGGCTTATTCCAGGCTGCAAATTCTTCACCCTTAACAATCTTGGATCCTAACCTGTGGGTCCTTCTCTTTCTATAGCACCACCAGTTAAATGGAAATATTTCCCTCCTGCTCAGAAGTACTGCTCTGCATACCAACAAAAAAAGATGAAGCACAGACAGTGCAACATCAGGCTTTATTCCTTTCCCAACAGGATACTCTCTCCTATTTCACTGATCTTCTTTCCCTGAAAGTACTGCAAAATGCAATACAAATTATATTAGAATTCTCTGCACTTCGGTACTTACTTTTCATAATATCCCTCCTGATGTATTGAAAACAGAATAATTAAACATGAATAGCATAATCCTGTATACACAATGTCCAAAAGGAAATTCAAATGTGTTATCTATGTGCAGAACTTAACCTTTTTAGCAGCTAACCAGCTAGCTAGCCAACCCAAGTTTTTTTTTTGTTTCTGATCCTTTCCTACAAGCTATATGCACACTTATAAACAGTTTGATGCTGCAATAAGTGTGATTCCTTCTTGTGAGAATAAAAGATGACTTTGAATCATTTACCTTGACCGGTCAGTGTTTAGAAACCATGCTCAGGTAATCTCACAGCTGCTTATCAGCACAGGTTATAATAATATCAGGTTTTGGTGGAAAATTTATTTCAGTGCCTTCAATGCCTGTGATTTTATCTTGGGTCAATAGTGGCTAAAACAGCAATCTTGACAAAAAGCTGTGTGTACCTTAGATGCACAAGACCTCCCTCTTTAATAAGTACAAATATTTTTAAGCATACTATCTGACCTTAGGAGGTAACAATCGTACAAAGAGTTCTTGATCTCAGTTTCAGAAGATTAGCAACTTTGATTAAATCACAGTGGGATTTCATAGAATACCAGAGTGGAAAGGACCTCAAGGATCATTTGCTCCAACCTTTCTTGGCAAAGCATGACCTAGACTAGATGTCCCAGCAACTTGTTCAGCCAGGCCTTTAAAGTCTCCAGTGTTGGGGAGTCCACCGCTTCCCTGGGGAGATTATTCCCATGGCTGATTGGAGTAATTGTGGCAAATTTTCCTCTTGTGTCCAATCAGAATCTCCCCAGAAATAACTTGTGCTCATTACCCCCATCTTTCCTATGTGACTCCCTGTAAACAGGGAGTCTCCATCTTTGTATCCACCCTTTAAATAGAACATGATGATAAGGTCTCCCCTGAGCCTCTTTTCTGAAGGCTGAACAAACCCAGTTCTCTCAGCTTTTCCTCATGGGGCAGCTTCCCAGTCCTTTGATCTTCTTTGTGGCCCTTCTCTGGATATGTCTATATCTTTTTTGCACAGCGGGGACCAAAACTGAACACAGTATTCCAGGAGTGGCCTGTCAAGTGCTGAGTAGAGTGGGATAAGGATATCTTTACCTCTGCTGGTGATGCCTTTGTTGATGTAACCCAGCATCTTGTTGGCTTTCTTTGCCACAGCAGCACACTGCTCACTCATACTGAGCTTGCTGTCCACCAGGACCCCCAGGCCCCTTTACACAGAGCTGCTGCCCAGCTGGGCAGATCCCAGCCTGTGCTGCACACTTGGATTGTGCTTACAAGTTTAATATTAGGGTGCCTTTTTATTTCTTTGTTTGGTACCCCTTCCATTATTAACAGTGGTAGAAATGCTCAGGCAGCATCACCACCATAAAAAAATATTTCAAATAATTCTTTTGTCCACTGTTCACTCTACTGAAGAAAGAAGATTTATCAAATTATCTCACAAGATTTAAATACAGTCTTTATAAATTCAACTGCTTGCTACAACTTCAGCAGGGCTGGCTATGTGTGTCCAAATTCCCATCATCAGACAAACATCAGAAACTCACTGCAGGACAACTAGGAGTCATTGCCTCCAATGTCTCTGGAATAGTCTGCTGCCCCGCTGAAATGCGTCAGTGCTTTGGGTCCGTTGCTTACTGTGGAAGTGTCTGACAGGCTGTCTAGTTTCCAGAATTCTGAGCAGTAAGCAAAAGGAATGAGATAATACATGGATTGCTTCTTAAAGACCCATCCCTACTCTGCTTCAAAACCTTTTGCGCAATTTTGTTGGCTCCTACTGCTGTTCTCCCCATACATACCCGTCAGCCCTCTAATATCCTTGGTTATATTTGGCCAATACATGCCGTCTTTGGCATTCCAGGTTGTTTGAAACATCCAAAGTATTTTATTTTCAGTGCTATGATTTGATTGCCTACAAGATGCCATTTTAGCTATCTTTTAACTTGTTTAGCAGTTACAAGCTTAATTTTTAATTTATTTTTTTCTCTGTAGCATCTTTGAGTCCTTTGAATTCCACTTTTTTCTGACTTTCTGTATTTGTTCATTTACTATTACATGGGGTAGGTGGACATTTCTGGAACCCCCTTCATGCTAGCTGGTAAAATGTCTCAATAGTCAGCTTTATAAACCTAAAAATGCAAACATCTATATATGAGCTGACCACACCAGACTCTTTGTAGAAATACATATATATAAATTGATACATAGAGAGAATTAGACACAGGATGCCATTCATCCAACTTAGTTTAAAGGTCTGCCTTCAGTGTTCACAGACTCTGCTATGTTCATTACATCTCTGTTGACTGGATATGAGCTTACGCTGACAAACACGGATCTAGCTGTTGACACAGCTAGGTACATTTTACTCTTTGTATATAACCTGTTTGTTTTACTTTTAAGATTCCCTGCAGGCTATGCTCATGCCTGTAGTTCATAGCAGAGTTCAGACTGTGCACTTTCACTGAATAGTGTCCCTCCCAGCATTACTGATGATCAATCCATTGTGAATTAGCTATGCTTTCACAAAGCAATAACCATGTCACTCAGTCCCCTTTTGCTTTTCTTCACCAAATACTAACATCCTGTTTATACGTTACTTTTTATTTCTTACTTCCTGATAGCATATGTTTTATAAGTTATGCTTATGAGGATGTGTCTTTTAAATTGACTTTTTCATGTGATATCCAGGCAATTATGGACATGTTCAGAGGTTGCTGGAATAGATAATGATCTTTGCCTACTAGAAGTTACCAGGTGGTTGTTCTTTCCTTGTTCAATTTACAGTCTATCCTCCTACAATTCAGTGGTTTTCCTTGTGTAGCTTACCTACTATTAAGCATGCTGATTTTCATACTTTTCCACTTGGAAGCCTGTCACAATTATTTGTTTTGTATTCTTCTATTATTTATCTAGTATTCTTGTTTACAATTTCACATATCTTCAGAAATGCACTTATTTCCAATATAATAACCTGGATGACAGAGTACAGAGAGCACCAAAGAAGTGTAAAATTAAAGTTTCATCTTTTCACTCACACCTTTTTCTTTCTTTTGCCACTCATCTGTGCTCCTCGATACCAGTACAACAGCTTCCCCACTGGAAGCTACTACTAACATTGCCAATGCATTAAATGGCTATTACTTAACCTAACAGCAGTGACCTCCAGCTTGATTTCTGTCTCCATCTGGTTTTCCTGCAGTTTTTCTTTCCTCCAAATTTTCTGGGTTAATACAATCTCCTTGCTACAATCCAGTACTCCCTGTCAGTTGAAACCCATCCAGCTATACTCTAACCTTTTCAGTGTATAAACTCTTTCAGCTCATTTACCTCACAGGACTCCTGGCTCCTTAACAGACCACTGCAACTCCAGCAGGGAACCTCCCCTTCTCACTCATCCTGTCCCCTAATGGTCAGCATCTTCTCATCCTGGTACAGTTCACCTAGTAGCATTAATCTCTGTAAAAACCCAACTCAGACTTCCACCCAGACACTTACAGTCTGGGTGAGTCCAGCATGGGTTGAGCAAATTTTCAGCTCCTGACTTGAATCCCATTCACTTAGGGCCAACATTTTGCACAAATCCTCAAAATTTTCTCGTCAGTCCCATACAATAACCTGATAACCAGATTTACCTTCAAGGCATTAACAGGCTTGGGTTATTATTCTTCTTTACATGCCCCCTGTCTGCTAGATTCCCAACAAATGTTAATAATAGATTATATACTTAAGTTGCCCAAGATGCCAACCTCAAAAGCAATTATGTCTTCATACAGTGAAAGCTCTTAGCTACATTTAGATGGTACAGTTATCCCAGAAAACTCTACCAGTGTACTCAGTGTTAACTACAGCAGCTGTCACTGCAGGCAGACAGTAAAGGAAAGATAACTACAGTATTGATAGTAATAACTGAATTTTCCTTATGATATTAGGGAAAAAAAAAGGAAAAAGTGAAATAGATATGGTTGATAAAATAATACATTATTTTTCCATCAATTCTAGATAAAAATAATGCCTTAATCTCAACTGCCAAGGAATGAATTCAGGAAGATTGCATAGGCTTATTTAAATCAGCATGAAGATGATAAAGTTATAATAAAAAAAAAAAAAGTAGTGGTAAGAATGTTGCTGAACTTATCCTAGTTCAAAAAAACAGCAGAAATTACAACATCAAAATAGGGTAAACTTTATGCCAGTTAAGGATCAGCCCCTGAATTCATGCTGCAATATTTATATATTACCTATGTAGTGACTGCTATTGAAATAGAGACAAAATTACCTTCAAAAACATCAAACTACATGTTAAAAAAAAAAAAGAAAAAGAAAGACTTGAAGATATCTTGAAGGATTCCCTAATAAAATATCAGAAGTGTACCCATGCCAAGCTGTCTTCACTGTCCAATAAAATCTGGCAGACCTAAGGTATTATCTTATAAACAACTGCTTAACTATTTTCTTGATAGCAGAATTCTAGAGAAAAGTTCCGTGACCATATATTGTTTTCCCAGTATATGATAATACAGAACTATTTTTTTTACTTGCTGTTTCCTTTGCTGCTTCCAAATATCTATAGATAAATGTGAAAATAAAAAATGTTTTATGTTACTCAGCAGTTTGGTTTTATTGAATGTTTTTGATTTACAGGTTAATACAACAATACTCATTTATTCCATAGAAAGAACAGATACTAAAACTGCTTTAAGACCACTCATGAACTCTTGATGATTTGAAGTATCAGGATAAACTCCCAAATTGAAAATTAAAATCTTTATTAATCCCTGTGTTGGTTTTGGCTAGGATAAGAGTTAATTTTCTTCATACGAGCTAATATGGGGCTATGTTTTGGAACACCACCATTGATAAATTCAGGAATGTTTTTATTGATAATTCAGTAATGTTTTCATTATTGCTGAGCAGTGCTCATACAGTCAAGGCCTTTTCTGCTCCTTACCCTACCCCACCCCACCACCAAGGGGGTGCACAAGAAACTGGGAGGGGACATAGACAAGGCAGCTAACCCCAACTGACCCAAGGGATATTCCATACTATCTAATGTCACACTCGGTGTGTAAAACTAGGGGATGAAGGAGGGGATGCTCGGAGTGATGATGTCTTTCAAAGTAACTATTATGTGTGATGGATCCCTGCTTTCCTGGAGATGGCTGAACACCTGTCTGCCATGGGAAGCGGTGAATTAATTCCTTGTTTTGCTTTGCTTGTGTGTTCAAATTTTGCTTTACCTCTTAAGCTGTCTTTATCTGAACCCAAGAGTTCTCTCACTTTTACTCCTCTGATTCCCTCCTCTACCCTGCTGGCTGGGGTTAAACCACAACAATCCCAGGCAACAAATATAAGGTTTAATGAAAATCAATAATAATCTGGGTTAGCTACCACCCTCCTCTGTAATGCTGCTACATGCATACCAATACCATAGAGAAATGTAACAATGAGAGATGCCATACAAGGAAAAAAATTCCTAAATAATTTACAGTATCTGACACAAAGCTGCACTAGAAAACAGAGACCAATAAACAAACAAAATAAGCCACAGAAATTAAGCAGGAGGAATTTACTGCCATGAGCATAGAAAATTAATATAACCAAGTATGAAGCACTGCTGCATGTTGAGTAGAAAGCAGGGCCACAGAACTTCCAGGACTCCCGTGAGAAGGGTTGTGTTACTGCCTGAAGAGCTGTAGCACAGAGGAGGTTTTCCCACCTCCACAGCCACAGGGATGTCAGTAATGGGAAACAAATTGACTTCATGTACTTAGCTCCCTGATATTCACAACATGACTCACTAATTAGTGGCTTATTACAGAAATAACTGCACTTCTGGCCTGTGGAGCACAAACTTTAGGAAGCTTCCTGGAAAACAAAAACTCAGCTTCTTGTATTATCTACTACTATTAAGGCTTTGATTGCTCTTCAGAGATTGCTTAAAAAATGCTCCCTAAAGGAATGTGAGGAGATGGATGCCTGTACCACAAAGAACCACAAATTAATAAATTTCTATGTTAATAATACTATTAGCTGTCTTACATCCTAGTTATGAATTAAATAGCCTTGTCAAATACAAACTAAGGACAACAGTGAATGAAGACCTCAAACTAGTTATTTTAACTCCCTGTCCTTCCTTTTATGAACCACAATCAGATCACCAAAACCATTTGGAAGAGAAAATAAATATTAGCTAAAGAGAGGAAAAGCAAGAAAAAAAAAAAAAAAAGAAGTTGAGTTTTACACCACAGCAATTTCAAAGTCATCTTAACTAACTTGGAAACCCTATTATGCCACAATGCACCCTCCATGAAGAATTGGTAGACATTTTTGTTGCGACAAGGATTTAATGTGCCATTGTCCTCAACTTTCCTTTCAACAAGTTTATTTGATTTATGATTTAGAAGTAAAAACAGTTTGTAGTGTTGTCGTTAGCAAAATTAATCATATGCTGCTCTCCAGGAAGTGGGCATCTGTCATGTGGGACTCCTGTATACATTAACTCTGTCATTCTTTGGATCTCAGAATAATATTTGGAAGTGGTCCAGATCTATAGTAATAGTAATACCATTGCAAAATCATGATTATTAAGGGATAGTAGACCATACAGTATAAAGGGCACATGGAACCTCTTTTTATCCTTTGTTGCCAGGCTGTATATATTGGGTTTATGTAGCAAGGTTTTGGTAGTAAGGGGGAATCAACATTTGTCTTGAGGAGCAACTGCTACATGTACTGTAGCCCTGCTTCCCAGGACACTGACTGCTGATGGGAAGTAGAGAATAAAATCTTTGTTTTCCTTTGCTTCTATGCATGACCTTTACTTTTGCTTTGTTAAAGTGCCTTTATCTTGATCCACAAGGGTTTTGTTTTCCATCTTATTTTCTCCACCTCTGTCTAGCTGAGGAGGGGAGTGATAAAGCAGCTCGGTGGGCACCTGACATCCAGCCAAGGTCACTGTACAACCAATGACTTATGGTGACAAAATTTTCAAACATAGCTAGAGCAAAACATTTGTCAGAGAGCTAGGACAGAAATAGATCGATCTTTTCCCTCTAAACAGATTGAGGAATCAAAATTGTGGAAAAGTTTTTATCCTGTCCTTGATTGACGGGATGACTTAAAGTTACTGGGCCTTATCAAGATAATATTTTTTAAAGCTATTACTGACCAGATCTTACTTTTTCATGCTTAATTTTGAGGCTGAAAATCATGGAAGAGTCACATAAAAAACAGAAGTACCCCTGTGCTAATGTCAGGGGCCTAGAGTAAAAGGACTGATGTTAAAGTCCTATTTAGCTCAACAATAATTCACAGATTATGCGCAGCTTTATTATTTTATTTAGTAGAAATGGAGCAAAAAGAAAAGAATTATCATTGTTCCTTTAATAGCAAGAGAAAAGTGCTGTAGAGCTGCATCTATTCTTGCATGCTTACATGTTTAAAAAAGTAAAAAAAAAAAACCACCAAAACCACCCAAATTTCCCAAATGCTCTACATGAAGAGGAAAAGAAAAAAGGTTCCCTCACAATGTATTATTACAAAGTTCTCCTTGGGAGCTTAACTTTACTCCCAAGACTTTGGGGCATATGGGGAGACTGATGACTGCAGCATACTAGTGACAGCAGTGGTAAAAATTGAGTTTCCATTAAAAGGGAATGGCCAGCGGAGTGACCACACATGAAAAATTAATTGGAAGAAGAGTGAACCTCATAAAGTTTTAAGGAACCATGAGAATAAGGGCACATTTACAGAATGATCACCATCTCCACTATTGCTATTTTAGCTGTGCAGGATGCATCCCACCCCATTTTTTCATGCTACACAGATCATGTACTTGATTTTGGCACTGAAACAAATGCAACTCCTCTACTAAGAAAATACAGAACTAGGCATTGATGATCAAGCACCAAAATTAAGCTAAAACCAAAGCAGAATGGAAATCAGACAAGTCTCCATCAGTAGTTCATGGCTCAACTGATCCAAATCAGCATCAAAATGTCACTGCTGATCAAGAAGAGAAAACCCTGCTACTGAAGTCACCCATAATTCTGCATACTTTTTATCATTCTGACTGCAAATCAACCATTTAATAACACCCTTTATTCAACTCTGCCCACCTCTTGTACTCTTCTGCTTTTATAGTAAAATGAAGATCCAAACACAGAGAAATCTCTGTTCCAGCTCCTACTCTTGTTAAGACAGTGGCTGCAATTCTTCCCTAATCTTTAAGTGACACCGTCCCCATTCAGAACTCCAGGGGGATATAGGCATCCCCTATTTCTGGCCAGACAGCCAGAAACCTTGATTAAGGTAGGATTTGTCCTGGTGAAGGTGGCTCCTATCTCTGTCTACTTGTCCTGTCACACCTCTAAGGAAGAGCACCACCAGCCAGAGCTCATGAACTTGCTAGACACATTCAAGGATGAGGGGATGTTGTGGGTGTACTCCCTGTGACGCTGCCCTCTGCCTCCCTGTTCTCGTTTGTTGATCATCACTCCTCCTGCTTTTTCTTATCTGTTTTCTTCCATCTAATTTCATTTTCCTCCAGTCTCCTCTTTGTCTTTCAAGGAGGTGGAGTGGGAGGTAAGCTGTTCCTAGCACAGGAGATCAACGTGAGCAGGAGTGGGAGGGAAAACCTAACCACGAGCCATCAGTGATTCCCAGAACTATAAGACTATGAGCTCAAGCTGCACCATACCTCCCATCTTACCCCGCAGAAGAGGGAGAGGAATGCCATAGTACAGTTGCAGACACTGTACTGCACCAAGGCAACACCCTAAAATGAGTTTGCTTTCCAGATGACAAGTTACGTACTTCTAGCAGCACTTCTGACGTTTGGATAGTAAACGCTCTGCCCTCATGCAGGCAAAAACTAAGTTTCCCTCCCTGTTTTGGCACCAGCACCATCTCTGCAAATGCAACTTCTCCAGACACGCACAAAAGATTTCTGGGGGTAAATATCTAAACAGAAAACGTTTAATGTGATAAAGTCTTACAATGAGAGAGTTTTAGAACAGTTCAAATTCAGCAGCTGGAGGTTTTTCATCATCTTGATATTTTGTAAGTAAGTTTCCTTTTGTGGAAAACAAAATTTCCTTAATAAATGCTGCAGTTTGTTTCTTGACATACACAGGTGAAAAAAAAACCAACCAACTGTATTTTAAATTGCTGTAAGAAAGTCTTCTCGCATTATTCAAAGTAAATTGTTAGAAAGCTACTTACCCCCAGTTGCCACAGTAATTTCACGTAGAAAATGGCCATAAAATGGAAAATCGAAGGACAGATTCACTCTCTGAAAGGAACAGCACCAGAAAATAAAATTGATATTGTGAAGACAAGCAAGAGAAAAAAAAACAAACAAACAAACAAAAAGTTCTCCACTTCAAACATCTGTTTCATTGCTTTTTATTTTACACTGGAGCCTTGCTATTCTTAATTTGGAATTGCCAGCAGCTAACTGGAAACAATTCTGTGTAGCACTTAAATACCTGAAAGCAGTGGCTTTTCATAACTGAAGACTTCAGAAAATAAAACACATCAACAGGCATTATAACACTTTCATAAGAATAAAACTAATAGAGATTTGTAGAGTTTTTCCTTAAAAAAGTGTTGATTTGACCTCTTAAAAGGAGACATCAATATTTCAGCCTTACCAATACCTAAGTTTTACAAGATGCCCATTCCCTTTGCTGTGGATTGTTTGCTCCTTTGCCACATGCTCTTTCAGATTTAAGTGTTCTCCCTGACACTCTGCTGCTACCTGGGTGCTTATGTGATGAAGGCTGGTTAATGGAGACCAATTCCTCCACTGAACCCACATGACACCAGTTTCCAAAAGTCTCTATACTACTTATTAGGAGCTGAAATTATTTGTAAAGAAATATTCAATGGAAAATTAACAAACTCTACTTATGGTGCTTACTGGAAAATAAAAAAGGAAGAAAAATTTTTTATTTTTTTTTTTTCCTGTCAACCTACAGGTGACTATATTCTATCAGCTAAATTCACAGCAGAGAACTGTAATTTGGAGAACAGACTCTTCTCCTCACCTTAGCTTACCATAAAGCACCATTCAAATTCAAACTAATTTTCCCTCTCCATCTGTGGCTTTCTCCCACCTATTCCACTCCTTTCCCAAAGCCTACTGGTTATTGTGGCCACCAGTAACTATCACCTGGTGTACTACTTGGCTAAGCGCTGAAGAAATCGGTAGTTATGACAGAAAGGAGTTCTGAAATCACTGTAAGGTCTTTTCACTCTTTAAATGTAATATCCCATAAAACCCAAATAATTTCCATAATGGCCTGAAACCCAAATAGGAAGAGGGTATGCAGCCCATTATTATTTGTTATTTAGGAGGAGTTGCTACATTAAAAATTAGTGTGAAGATGGGTTGTTGGTGTCTGTCCCTCAACCCTAACCTTTGATGTCTCCATTTAAGAAAAGGCAATAGTCTGTACATTAAATAAAGACAAAATGCTTCCCCCACTTTTTTTTTCCTTTTATTTCCCCTACCATTATTTCTATCCTGGGTTTATTATTTTCAGGTTAAATATGAGTATTTCTTCGCTCAGGAAGAATTGTATTTACATCCACTAGAAATATTTAAAGAATTATTTAGCATGAAATTAACAGCTGAAGATTTATAGTAACTTTAAATTAGATTTGCTTTCCACTTAAGTGGAAGACAGAATTTTGACAGAATTTATTAGCACTTTTTGTTTTTAATTAGAATACAAAATCCATTTGCATTGTGTTAATTGGACTGAGTAGGTTATAATGACCTTTTCTGTGGATATACAACTGAATATTTCTAATCAAAATGGCATATGCAAAAGACAGCTCATGAATGGTTTTCAAATCTTTTTTTACCATGTCCTAAAAAGTTTTCACTGCTGAGATGTATGCTATATTTATTATGTATGTGCTCCATTTAAATTATGTCCTTGCTCTACCAAACATGATGTATTTAACAGGGTTCTTGAAAATTAATTTTCTGACCAAACATTCCATCTTTCCTTTATATACTATTGTCCATTCTAGCTATCAGCATCAGCTTTCTGAATAACATGGTAATGATTAAATTGCTTCAAAAGAAAGCTGTGACCCTTAACCGTCTCCTAAACTGTTATAATACAAACATTAGTATAAGGATGTTTGTCACAAAGACCTGATCCTTTGCCCACTCAAGCCAGGTATAGATCTCCCATTGATTTCTCTCAAAAAAAGTGATGCCTTAAATTCTGATAATGTAAAATTGTTTAATATAGACAGTTGTTTAGAATAAAGAACTGACAATATTTAATGAGTGTTAACAGCCACTAGAAATAAATGTGTTTTTCCTTTTGCTGCTAGAAAGCATACCTCATTTTTCAGAATGAATATCCAAATTTTAAACCTGGAATAAAAATGTTTTTCTCCATGCATAAATGATGGAATGGACTGACTGAGAATTGAGTTTCAAGTATCTAGTATATTTTATTTCCTGTATCTAGTTCAGTGACTGAGTAATCAACTATTAGATATGTAATCTAAACACAATGAGCATCCAAGCCAGGCCTAACCTTTTATTTTACAGTTAAGAAGGTGGTGGCAACATATTGAACACAACAACAAAAAAAACCCCACTTCTAGTGACATAAATCCTGTAGTGCTAGACATTTTAATTGTTCCATTAATATTTGTGTGTTACTTTCCCCAGACAATGACTGTGCTATTTTTAGAGCCAAACCATCTCATGGATCCTTTTTTTATTACTTTTCCTGTAGAAGCAAAGCCAGCTGGCAGCTACTGGAACTTTTAGGATTACATACTTCCAAATGAAAGAAAACACACAAATTTAGTGTAAAATATATAGGATTCAAATAATCCCTGACAATATTAGAAAAAATCATTAATACTTAGCATATATTTAACTCCTTGTTCTACTGTCAAATCAGAAAAAAATCTTTAGAAATTATCAGTATGTAAATCACCAAGTCACAGGAAGTTGTGCAAAATGGCCTTTTAAAAAGAGTAATAGCAAAGTTTATGGAAGAGAAGGGAAGAGATTTATGCTTAGTTATGTATGATCTGCTCAGAATATATGATTCTATATTTGTTATACAGAACACAGGTCATTTAAATAACTTTGCTGTGTCATACACATGGGTGTTGCTTGCTTGGACACATAAAAAAAAAAAACCCAATTACAGACACAAATAAAATATGAAGTTTTCCAGGATGACACACTGTAAAAGTGTGTCTGGAGGAACATAAAACTAATCTCTCAAAAAGAGGTCATTAAACCAGTACGTAGACATGGCTGCAGCCACTTGAGCTCACAGTCCAGGATACTTGGGTAAGGATGAAAAGAGTGGATCTCAGTGTGCTAAACTGGGTCCACAGCCTTCTATGCTGCAACTGTCAGAAAGGTGGAGTGGGCACTTGACATTCAGCAGAGAAGTCTTAAACCACTTGCTTCGGGGAGAAACAGCTGAAGTCCCCATGCTGCCAAGCTCCCCCCTGCCTTGCTGAATGGTCTTCTACACTGATACTCCCCCTCAGACCAAAACCATTTTTTCATTTTAAGCCTCTGGTTCAATAATTTAAAGTGTCCCCCTTGGAACGGATATTTTAAAGTTTATAATCTCAGGGATCCAACTGGAAACAGAAGTGCTTAAAACAAAAGTGTAGAAGGATGTCATCTTCACTAATCATTAAACAGTAAGTTAAAATTTCTCAAAGGAATTTCACTAATGTTTAGGTCCCAATTCTCATAAATTACTTTTATTAGCGAAAGGTGTCTTATCTTGTATAGATATTTTTAATTTGTTACATTTTTTTACATGTTTCCATTCTCTCCCTCAACACAAAGCACCACGATCCCAGATGAAGAAGGCAAGGCAGAGAATACAGGTTCTCACTTTTAGGTACCCTTGAGGTTTTTTTCTTATTAGAAACAACTTGTCTTGAGAAAATAGCTGATACAGTGTTTTATTAAATCTTCTTCAAAGATATATAACTGCCTAACCCTCTGCATTTGCATTATCCTTACAGTCTTTTTGGCTATGAGGAATATGTTTGATATATTGGACTCTGTTGGAGTGGATTTATCACTACTCTGCTTTTTGTATTTGAAGCTAAGTACCGCAGTATTTCTTCTTTCTGCCTTTTACATTCCTCTGAGCCAGTCACCTAGCTGGTGCCAGGGAGATAACACATAAACTGAGAGAAAAGATGAATTAAACTTGGCTTTTCTCTCAGCTTTAAAAATGTTAAAATGCACCTTCCTCTTTAAAAGCTTTTAAGTAAGGCATTAACTAGATTTTGTTTTTAAACTGGCAAAACCCAAGGACTTTTTGTTGTAGCTAAGTTGGTGAATGGATGAAACAAGAACCTCCTGAACCACAATTCCAAGTTGCAATTTTCTGTATTTGATTTGTGCTAATATTGGCTCTTTATGTATGCAGTTTCCAGCCACAAGTGAGAACTGAGAATACATTCTGTGAATCATACAGCATTCAATTTAGCTTCTAAGCATGTAAGCCCGTTATCTTCATACCCATTTTACCAGGCAGCATGATTACAATAGGTTAAAAAAGATCATTATTTGCATTCCGTGATATTTCTTTGTTAATACCCTGAAACTGCAATCACATCTATCACTTCTGTTACTATTTGACATTCTCATGAATTTCCTCAGTTCTCCCAAAAGAAAAAAAATAAGTGCAACAACTCCTACAAAATGGAGTGCAAACACAGATGCACTCCATGGGAGACAAACTTCAGCAACCTAATCCTGGACCCAGTTTTGTTGCTACTGAAGTCAGTGGCAAGATTTCCTCTGACATCAACAATACAACTAGTTTATTGTTTGATAGTCTGTGATCATTAAGAACAGAGGTGAATTTTAAATATAACTGTAAACGCATCTCTGAAGGACTATCACAGTAGGTGCAAAAAGGCAATCTGGAATCACTGCAACGCTGTGCAGACTTCCACAGTTTGACTAAAATTCAAAGATAAAGCTGTGTGAACAGCTGTCACAATGCTTAGTAATACTACTGTCGGTCACTGGTGAAAAATATCTATGTCAGTCAAAGAAGGAAAAGGTATAAAAACTTACTGCTGCTTGCCGATGGGTATTGGAAAGGATTCCATGAATCTTTACTTTGTCTTTCTCCATTTGGTCTATATTGACCCACAAATCCCGGCTGGTAGAATCATATGGGCCATAAGTCCTTGAAGTATAATAATTATGATCTGTATCCTCCTGAAAGGGGGAACAAAACCACAGGAAATACATTAGAATGGAAGATGAACCTCAGTTTTATATAAAACTCACCCTTTAAATAAGAGTCCTGTTGCTCCTGGGAGCTGCAGCAAAGACTACACTGCAAGTCAACAATGAAGAAAGTACAAATTTCGAATGTGTTGCAGAAGACAGCTCTGTTCCTAACCACAAGCAGCTGGCAAGGCAGTTACCTCATGCAATCATCTTATATTATGATTATAACGTTTACTATCCTCAAATCCCAAGTATACAGTTCCTGTAACCACGAGTGAAATCTATGGCAAAAAGTTTGATGGCTTTCAAGGCAAGATGGCCAGCAAATTCCTGTAATAACATCCATGCTCAAACGAAGTGATGAGCAGTACTCACAGCTAAAACCTGAACAAGAAATTGCATTTTTTAACATTTCTAAATATAACTTACTAGAATACCACTGATAAGAACATCAATAAAAATCCTAATAGCTATAGGCTTACAATGCTATTTCATTTTAAATCTTCAAAAGATTGTTCTACGGTACAGTTTTTACTGTACATTCACTGTACATTACACTCAGAGAGAGACAAATACATATGTATTTGTGGAAGAAAGCTTCCTCGTTCTCAGTCTTTAAAATGATGGTAGCTGCTGTAATGCATACATTAGAGCAAATTCAGAAGTAAAACACATGAAGCCTACATGTGCCATGCGAGACTGTGTTAGTAGTCCATCAAATACTGCAGCTTGCACTTAGCCAGTTCCACAGTCAAGTGCACTGTTCAGAGGATAGTCAAAGTCTTGGCAATGTCTGCTTATTTCCGTGACAAAGCTGAGACTCCAGCACTCAAAAGTCTGTATGCCACTCAACCTCAGTGCAGTCAATATACACTTGAAATCATATATATTTAGCACAGTCAAAAAAGTAAAATTCTGAAATCTTATTAGGCAAAACTTAGTAAGTATTTAAAAAAACTAAGTATAGGAAATTCTTAAATTTCTGTCACTGTCAGTAGCTATAATGGTATATGCCTTGATAAAAGATATCCAAGTCAGTGAAAGCGAAAAAAAGTGCATGGTCAAAGGAGAGAGGTGAAACACATCGCAGATTGCCAGTCTTCCTTAACTCATCCCAAGTTGTTGTAACCATGAAATATTTAAAACAACAGAATTGCCAGCTTTCTGCTAAATAGCTACAAGTAATAATGTAAAAAGTACATGCTAGTATTTCTCAGTTCTTTCCTCCCTTCCTTCTCCTTTGCACCAAAGCCAAATAAACAAAGCCTCAATGATGGTTTAAAATTAAAATAAACTTAGAAAATTAACAGTGGCATAAGAAATGTAAGAGTTGGATTTAGGATTACCCCTGGTGATGGAAAGTTCCTCTGGTGCAGCACCTCCTCCCAGCAAGCAGCATGGAACTACTCTCACATGACACCGTGCTCCCATGCAGATCTGACACCCTCTCCTAATGACCCAGTCCCCAGTACATATGCAGCCCATTCCCACCTACATGGTCCCTGAGCTGAAGATATACTTGACTAGGGCTTATATTTTAGATTAAACTGTTCATATTCTAGGCTAAATATATTGACCATAAGTCCTGTTTCAGCTGGATTTAATCTCAGATTAACACAATTACTGATGCATTTTACTTCAGCTGTTGCAGATATAGTCAGGTTATTTTCTCCTTGGCATTTTCTATATTTTCTACTATATTTTATATGGCAGTATGTACTTGCCAAATAAATCTCAGTGACACTTTACACTTTTGAAGCAACTTCCAACAACTTCAGCAGCTCCAGGTTAGTCAAAAAAGTAAACATAATTAAAACTGTATTGTCAGAAAGATGACAAAAGCCAACCACCTTACCAAATTATGTTCTTCTTTAATGATTAACAGAAATAGTTATTCCTGTCATATATACAAAGGAGGTACAGTGCATTAAAAGGTTCTGACAACAAAGATAGATTTTCCCAGTCTAATTTATTATTCTGACAGGATTTCCATAGGAATTAGCAGTTACATTTAAGGCATCACAAAGTCTCAAGGAAAGAGCTCTGACCGACAAAAAAGTGTTTCCCAAAATAGCTTGTTTCATGCTTGTTTCAGGTAGACATGCAATGTTTAAAATATAGCTACAACTGTGCAGAGTTTTTGCATTTCCATGTTTTCATAACTAATAAAGATATTCCAGGTAATTACTAGTAGCTAAATCCCTACTTCTACAACCAGAAGGGTCTAACACTGAGTTGGTTGCTTTTTAAGAATGCTTTAAATGGTATCTTGATCCATGCTTAAAGCAAAATCATCATACGTCTTGTAAATCAAATATTTAAATATAGTAAACATATAAATATAGCCTTTGTATCAACATTTTGTCAGTGTGACAAGAATTACTCATGTATAAGCAACTACCAGGTTCTGTGTAAAAACAGTCTCATTTACTCTTTCGATTCAAGTTAAACAACTGTAGATGCTTCTGGAAGAATTCCTCCTGCTCTTTGGAAAAGATTCATAACCTCCATACAAATGTATTTTATGAATGAACCATTAAATAGTTCTCTCTCCCATCCTTTTTTTTTTTTTTTTTTTTTTTTTTTAATCCTATCTGTACATTTACGATATGACTATAAAGAGGAACACAGCTAGCCACTAAATTTGGCTTGAGCACCTTGGGAGCTCTTAGTAAGGTTAGGATCCATGCTTGTATTTCAAGTCATTGCCTTCATAGTTTTAACATGCATTACCATGGAAATGAAATTGTTGGAGTCTTCCATAAATTTCCTAGCTTATTATATTATTAATGTTGATACCATTTAATGGTATCAACAGATCCGTATGAGTTTTCATTCTGACAGACCTTTTTATGGGCTTTGGTTGACTGCACCTTCTTTGTAATACATTCCATCCTCTACAGGTAATATATGCACGAGAAAATGGAAAAATGCTTCAGAAACTATGCTGTATTGGCATGTAAACTACCGAATGAAGAAAATAATTTTAATAGTTATATGATACAGATGTAGAGTTCTGCAGATAGATAAATATGAGTATGAAAAGAAACAAAATTTTTGGTATCTTTTAATGATGTAGAAGCATGCTATCAAATGAAACAACATGCAGAGAAGGCAGATAATGTACTCATTAGTACTTAAACAATTTTTTTCTTTGTTTTCCAGGTATTTTGAGGATATAAGCATTATTTCCCAGATGTACAGTTCTACCCAAAACCTGCCTATATACAAAGTAGGAAGCACCTCTCTTCTATTGGCAAGTACAACTGTTAAGGATTTTTTCCAGGGATATTTTGCACTAGCTATGAGGATTACTGTTGGCAACCTTTGTGAGTATAAAGGGAATAGTTATTAGAACTTCTCTCATAACTCTTGCCCTTTGGGGAAATAAGTTATTTTTAACCTGAGGCAATCCTCAGTGCTGAGTTGCCATCTTATTGTATGTTATAAAGAAAATTAATTTCTTACAGTTTTCATGAGGGACACTGTCTGATGACATCTTGAATGTATTCCCATGCTTCTCCAACTATAACTGAATTTTCTCAGGAAAGGTGAATGCATGCACTATTCATCAAAGCTCAGCACAACTGAAGATTAAGCCTTCTTTAAATTCTTGGTGTTCAGTATTTGTCAAATTCAATGACTGAACATCCCTTCTGTATATTACTTATACAGGTACTCCCAAACACAACATACCCATTTCCCCAGTAACTGCTGTCCCTTAACAGATTAAGGCTTCAAATGTGTGACATGAGCTGCCGCAGTTCAGATAGTATAAATTAACGTTGTGTGATATTTAACAGTAACAACTACATTACGTCTCTGAAATGCTTTCAAATTACTGTGATTCTAGCCAAAGATGTATATGAAAATAGTAACAAAACAGCCATGAAGCAATAACGTTCCCTCATAATGAAATAACACATCACAATTCAACAATGACGCAATCATTTATGTAAGCATGGGACTTCCAAGGTTCAGTCTCTTCCTGTCACATTTTTTCTTTTACAGAAATGGAAAGGTACTGTAAATCTCTAGGAGGCTGAGGAAATTATCAAACAAGATTTAGGTTAAGAGCCTCTGTTGAATCCATCAATATTTTGCTTTTAAGTATTGGATCCAATCTGATCCAAACCACAGACATTACCAAACAAACTGTTTTGCCGTGTGTGTGTGTGTGCGTGTATACAATCTGTAAGGCTGTAACCAAAAAAAACCCTAGTAAAAAAAAAAAAAAATCTTAGTTAAAAGCAGCTGGCAACCAGCAGCTCTGCTGTTGCACAATACTATGCTGTAGAAAACCTCCTCGTTTCTCTGTAGCTGAAAGAAGAGAGAAAGACATTCACAAAGCCACTCAGAGATTGTCAAGACACAGCAGTTACATTTTGGTAGCTTAAGTTTTGGTTGCCTTCCAGTCCAGGGAGACTGTGACATGACCAATGGAAAAAAAAAATAAACAAAAACAAAACCAAAAACCAACCAACCAAACAAACAAAAAAGCAAAAACAATCATCCAAGGCTCCTTATCTCCAAGTATTTGTCATGAGTTATTGTCTTCTATTGCAGCTGGCAATTAGATTGCATTTAATTTGATAACTGTTGTCCCTTTCAATATTCTATTTATCAAAATCACATTTTCAGACTTCCATTGAGATAACACCACAACTAAAACTCTGAAGCCATCAAGGATATGAAATTAGACTTTATAGATGCCCAATTTTATCACTGTAAATGGAAGCCTAGGGTCTGATTTTTAACAAAATGCATTAAAAAATTGCCAAAGTATTGCTAAAAATCACAGACTAGGCCTTTTTTCATTAATGGAAAGTGCTGCTGGTATTTGCCCCAAAAGTTAGTATTGAGGAAATTCATCACCAGATACTAAGTTTAGAAAGTTATCTTTAACTCTGAATATGAGTATTTATGGATGAATAGCCTATGAAATTAAGCAAACAATTGTGTTTCTAAAAGCTGCATTTGTAGAATAAAATAGAAACACTGGAAGGAGAAATCAGGCAGTTGTATATATTTAAAAATAGGCTACTTTTCAGGGAGAAAGCAAAGATAATAATGAAATATTTCTTGGGAGATAGAAGGAAATGAGAACAATTAAAAGTGTTTCCCTAATGAAGAAGAGCAGTTCTGGCAACTGATTTTGCAGAAAAAAAAGAAAACACCTTTTCTATCAAAATAAGGCAGTAACAAGATTGCCTGGCAACCAGCTTCTCAAAACCATTTTCACTCTTACCCAATCTCACATAATGCTTGTTACCCTTTTATGGTATCCACGCCTATCCTATTGGTAAAATACAGCCAAAATTGACTTCCGAATTTTTTCAGATTTTTATGAGAAACTTGCTCTTAGGTTTCTGAACATTATGAGTACCCACCAGCTAAAAACAGTACAAGGGGGAGAACAGAAATAGAAACTCATGTACGACTTGAGCTAGCTCTGCACTGCAGCTGATGGAAAGCCTCTTCCAACCAACTCACGTGTTGCCCCACATGAGAAGGGGCAAAAGAGATGTACAGTCAAATTCTGTTACCAGGGCAGAGAAAGCACGCGTGTATGGTGTTGCAACTGGATTTACCTTTTCTTTAGGCAGGCACTGACTGAGACAGGAGTGGCAATACATGGGCAGTATTCCCAGTCTAACAGCCATTAGCAGAGGAGACGAGACAGTATAAGATCATCTCTCCTGAGATGGGGTCCTAATGGGAAGATTAAAGTCAGATAAAATGGGGAAAGAGACATTTTGCATGTTGCTGCCATAGAAGTGCATTTTAACACAGAGTACTGTAATTATAATCATAACATAGCAATGTTATGATGCAATTCTACACTTTTATAGGATCTGATAACCAAACAACCCTGAGGAATGCTTAATTTGAAGTGGCCTCTCAAAATGTGGAAGCTCTAATTTCAGCAGATAAACTACATATGAACTTCCAAATGAAAGTCATGCAAAGGATATAAATAGGGGATGCTTCTTAGGAAGCCTGATTGTTATGAATGGTTCACTGATATTCAGAAGTATGATTTCATTTCATAAGCACTTTGTGTCAAGGATAAACTCTCTACTGTTCAATTTCTTAACAAAAATATTTGTTCTGTATGAATCCCTACTGAGGAAATATACAGTTTATAAAACTGCCTTTATTGCTTTCACAGTGACAAAGCTACAATCTGTCTCTTTCTTTTTTTTTAATCTTTTTCTATTTTTTTTTAATATCTGATAACGTAAGATCTTGGGAAAAAGTATATATGGGCATAGCAGTAGCATACATATTGCACATTACCAGTCAGCAGAACCTTACAGACAGGCTGCAAGCACCATTGTTGATTACACAAATCAACTGATACTGTTGATTAGCAAAATAATTTTGAACAGCTAATATGTCTAATGAATGAGAGGAACCCAGTCTAACAAGAGATTAAATCCTTTGTCTGCATGTGCTAGAATTAAGAACTTAATTTCCCACTGTATTCTCCAAGAAGAGGCTATGAGCGCTCCTCAGAGTCCAGAAAGCCTGTGGTGTGTGCGAGTCCTCAAATTCAGGTTTTCACTAGGGCCAGTATTGAAAAAACTTTGCCCAGAATCTCAGATTTACATCTGGAGATTATTATTGTAATCACTAAATGATGTGATCAACTGCGATGAAACAAAAGCATTTAGCTCACAGCTCTTGCAGCTATGTACACACAAAGCTTTACACAGCTCCACAGCAACAACTCCCAAGTTTTTAAACCACACTTTTCTGAGTGCCTGACAGCACCTATAATGGGGAGTCACATATGCTGACAAGACAACAGTCTGGCAGAGAAGGATGCCATAAACCTGTTATTAATCCAAAAAGCCGTTTAGCCTTTCCAGCTTTGTGAAAAGTCCATGTGGAGCCACTGTCTTTTTCATGATATTCAGCTGCTTTTGAAAGAAAGCTTCCCTCTTGGGGACTGCTATAAAACTGTCAGCCTATTTAAGGGTCATTACAGCGGTCTTACAAAGCCTCTTGGACTGTCTTGTCATAAGAGACAAGCTTCAAAAGAGCAAAAGTCTCTGCAATGCCTTACTTAAGAGAAGAAAAATGCCAAATCACCAAGTCACTCAAAACCTAATTACAGTAGGGATATATTTATTATACAGTTTTGTTCCTGATTTGCTGAAGTAGCAGCTTCAGAAATGGCATTCTCAAAGCCTTCATTAACTCCTCTGTAGTATCCTCTCCACTAAAAGAAAATAATAGGAACCACTGCAATAAAGTGACCATGAAAACACCTAGCAGAAATTTGATTTTGATGTAATTATGAAACATGTTATGGAGTTTATTTTCTCATTTTTTAGATATGTATAAATGACTAAAGTGTTTATAAAACTGAACTGTAAAAATTACTGTTTATGAACCTAAAAAAATAACTGCCAGGCTTAGAGAATAAAGCATCAGTGGTTATGACCCCATGCCTATAAGCAGCCCCCATTCTGGGAGGGCTCACAACTCCAGAAAATGCCATATATAATTACATTTTCAGCAAGTTAGCCTTAAAGATTTAGTATTTTAGTCTTTTAAAAATTCACTTCCTGCATGGAATATAAACAATGATATATTTCTGTGTATACTTTGACATACTTCAAGCCACGGTTGTGCAATTTTTTCCTACCCCTAAGATATGTAAGTTCAGTTTAATATTATTCCTTTTTATTAATCCAGGTATTAGAGCAACTTTAAACTCTCTGTAGCCTATTTCCTTATCTGGTGTATATTCAGAAGCTGGGATGGATAAGTCATCCTTGTTTCCCATTCTTTGTCCCTTCTCTATTGGAAGAAATAAAGAGGAAAACAGCAACCAAGATGCAGAAACCCTGAGGCTTCACATGAGGAAGGAAAATGACAAGTCTAACCAGGATGAAAAATGTTACAGATCTGGAGGATTAAGTTAATATTAAGAAATATAGTTTCTAGTTGATCAGGGCTTTGTGCAGGATAGTGAAGGAAACTACCTCCACACTCACTGGTGTGTGCTGCTATTCCTGAGCAGTTAATAATGTGTCTCAGGGATCCATCAGGGCTCACAGCTGAAATCAGGGCAATCAGTTGTAAGAACACGTATGACCAGTATGAAGTTGATACAGGCAGGAACATCAGTTTATTAATGAGGTAGCTTTTTACCTGTAGGAATAAAGCCCAATTTGAAGTTTTTAAAGGTGTCCTATGTTCACAGCACCGGCCTTTGCCAAAGCCAGGATGTTCAGTTCAGCCTGTGCTGTTCAGTACATAACCAGACAGCAGCATACTTATCTCAGAACCTGGGCATCAAAGGACAAACTGCATCACCATGGCTTCACAGAAGAACAATCTGTTTTAAAGAGATCGCAACCAAAACTGCTAGTCTAATTAACCAGAGCACTTTCTAGTTTAGCTTTCACATACAACACACTTGAATCTTCAGCTACTAAAACACAGGACTGGCCAAAATCTACAATCAATATCCAAAATTTCCAAATTCATGTCTTAGTGATGATTAAAGTGGTTAAGCTATCACTCCAATTTCTACTGCTCTTTGGAAAGCTTGCTCTTTGCTTTGGAAAAAGTGGGCATTTTATTTTGTCACAAATGTATTTTCTTATATACATATCTGTAATAGGAAATCAGTCAGAACATCCTATACAAGAATATTGAAAATAATGCTATGTATTGTTCTCATCAGCCACATTTCTTAAGGACTTGTCACAGCAATGCTACTTTATCTAATCTGGTAGTCATGCACAAAAAGAGAGCTCTCTAGTAAGTGCCATAACTGTAAGACATCATATTTAATCGAGATGCTTGATGAGGTACATGTTGGCTAAACAGGCACTTCCAAGTCACTCCCTTTGCATAACATCATTCCCCAAATAAGCTTCTGCAGGATCTGCACTCTTCCTCTTTTCAGAAAGGATACTCTGAGCACTTCCCAGTTAGTTAGACAAGATCAAGGTGCTAAATAAGACCCTTCCTTTGCTGTCTCTGAAGAGTGCTACTACCTTCAAGTTAACCCAGTATCCAGTTGACCCAATATTCTCAAATATTTCCAAGTTCTATGAACACATTATTTTCTTTTTGATAGATGGTATTTTTTCTTTTTGCTCTTTAAGTAGCAAAATTCCATTCAAAGTGGAAAAGTTTCATAAACTTGTGCAGCCTATTTTGGCTTTCAGCAGTACAGCAGAAGATAAAACAAGACACTACAGAATTACTTTTGACTTCAAGGGTGTCTTTTCACAATTTCAAGCAAAAAAAAAATGTGATGGCAAACACATATATCCCCTTCTAAGCACTGAAAAACAGTGAAAGCTAAAGACATGAAAAGTTATTTGTGTTCCAAATCAATCTTTTTTGTGTTGGGGGGTGGGGCGAGAAAGAATCTCTACATTTTGACCCTGATCAGAAACAGGCCATTTTTATTTTGTTTGATATTAATGAAAGTTTGCCAGCTCAGGTCAGCTGAGCTTTCAGGTCCACTTTAGAGCAAACTGAATACCCACCTTGCCTGAATTGCCTGTACCAACCATACAGGTTGGTACAGAGTGAGATACAGTTGCCTAATGACAGGAGTAACCCAGGGCCATTTGAGACCTGAAGATATAATCCAGGACCTACAGCAGACCCCTATCCTACAGGAGGAGCAATGGCCTATTCAGTATAACCACAGTGTTCAAAATGATACCAGACACTTACAGATAGGCAACCAAGTTTGACCGTAATTTCCACCACCTATGGTAGAAAATTGACTCTCATACAAGAACTTGCACATATATCATCTACCCCACATGAACCTATACTTAGGTATCCAAACTGAGGTCCTGAATTTCACATTCAATTTTAATGTTAACTACAATTAAAAAAAGTAAATCACTCATACAAACTGCAGCCTTTCATAGAAATCATAGGCTAGTATTTTACATAAATTCATAAACTTTATTAGAGCATTATACAGAAATGTACTACTTTTAGCTGAATGTATATGTAAGAAACAAAACCTCTGTAGTGTGTTTCAGAAATTACCTTTATTTCCAAGTGTAATATGCCTGATATATTAGTAATATCTCCAAGATACAAGAAAAATAACATTTTATGCACTGTTAAAGACTGATAGCATCTAGGAAGGTTCTATTTCCTTTTTTATTGGAAAAAAAAAAACCCCAACAAACCCACTAAAACTTAAACCCATTCCATAGTCCAGCTGCATAGCACATGAATTACTTTTCCAACAAAATTAAATTCTCAAAACTAAGTCACTGTTTCATTCAACTACGTGGTCATCAGTTGTGCACTTGAAAGAACTGGGGGGATGTTTCCCTGACAAATAGGGACAGTTACTTTTACTTGCTTATAACTATGGAAGCAAGATGTTCCAAGCATCCTCACCAAACTTACTATAAGCCACTGTGCCAGCCAGTCAGTTATACCCCCAAAATGAGCACCCTCCAGGCTGCTGTTGTGTGGAAGCCATGTTGTTTGCCCCATCCTGGATATAGTTAAACTCAGCAGTAGCACTTTGGAGCCTGATTATACCTGTTCTAGCACTGGAAGGGACTTTTCTTCTTGAACCCCAGGAAAGAGGCACCCGCACTTCACCTGAGGTATGAAGAACCTGAGAAAGCTGCTTGTCCGGCTGTCTGTGCTGGAGCAAAAGGGAAATACCTCCAAGAGATCACGGCATTTTATCTATCATGTCATTTTACTGCTCCACCTGTATGAGATCAGACAGATAGGATTTCCATCTGCAGTTTCTCCCTCCTTCCTACTCTTGTTGCTAAGGATACCTGATATTCTATGATTCTATGATACAGAAAAACTACTCTAACAGAGTGATGCTCTCATTTATTTAAAATTTTAATAGGAACTTGTGAAAAGTCATGCAGCTTCTTACAAACGCATGAAGCAAACCACCAGCAACCCTGTCACATCTCTCTACTTCCGTTAAACGTTGTGCCACTGAAAAGTCTGGTGAATGTGAAACTTTACTGCTTGAGGTATTTTATTATTTTTTTTCTCTTTGTTATTCACACTGAAATTTGCTGCAGAATTTAAAAAAAATCTCCATTGCCAAATTTGTGTTCTAGAAATAAATATACTGGTTTATTACTGATAGCCTGTTAAAAGCTTGACATACTGCACATGAATGCATGCCAGTGTTACAGAAAAAACAAACCAAACACCTGTTATTTTCATTGCTTCTTAATTTTTGTTCTATGAAATATTACAGCTACTAAAAGTGTTCCATCAGCATTTTCATCAGCACTTGACAGCATTTAGCTTGCATTTTTGGAAGGACAAATGCACATCTTGCAAATGGAACTTTCTTAAATCTGATCCCCCTCTTTATATGAATTTTAAGCTTTGGCTCCACCTTACTCTCTTCGAAAAGTCAGTGCAACTCTTGCAATCTCAATGAAGACAGGCCACTGACTTCCTGATAAATGCTGAAAGCTCTCAAGTTACGACTACTAAATTTACACACTTGAAGAAGTGTCTGACCAAATCTGAAATGATGTACCCATGTACTTAGATGCCAAGTTGTTACTGTTTTGGAATAACAGATAATTGACACTCCCGTATTACAAAAACATGAAAGATTTTCAGAGTGGCATGGAGTAATCCATCAATGTCAGCAGAATTCCTACAGCTTTGAAAATCTAAGAATAGGTGTTATCCAAACTGGAATTATGTGGCTTAGTGCAACAACTGTTCACTTACCTGCCCAAATTCCTCTAACAACTCAGTAATGTATTCACCTCACCCCCTGCTCCAACCAGCTATGCACAATTTGCTGTGTGCTGCTGAATTAGCTAGGGCCATTTGTTTTGCATGGGTTGAAAGGAACACCACCCTCTGCTTTTTGCATGACTGAATCGACACAAGTCTCCTTTGTGAGGACTCTCCAGGTGAACATGGTGAAGAGGGTCAGAAAAGAGGCGACTGGAGAGACTTCCCAGCCTTCACGGTCACACTTATATTTTCTGCAGACTTCTTCTGCAAGCAAGGGATAAGGCATGCATGACTGAATTAATTCAGAAAGTACAAGGTCTGTTGTTCATACCACTCCTAGCTTTTTTCAGTCATAAGTTCAGTGATTCTGGATTAATTGTAATGTGCTTTAGGAACTTGGAGATGAAGAGGGATATGGAAATGTAAAATATTATCATCAAAAAAATTCAAAGGCAGATTCCATTAAATTCTGAATCCTGTCTCCTTCCTTGCTATAAAAATTCATTATTATCAATATGTTAAATCAAATGCCTTGTGTGCCAACATAGCTAAGCATGTGGAAATGAACTCAGGATTACCATGGAGAGCTGTGAATACTTAGGAGTGGGGAAACTTGTTTTTTAATTTATTTCATTCCCTGTTCTTCCCCCAAGTTTAAAGGAGAAGAGAATGAGTCTCATTTCCAGTCTTCGCCTTTTTCAGCTATACCTGAGCTACTAGCAGAACCATCAACCCTTGAGTTTAGATTGAGAATAATGGAAATGTTGACAGGCCTATTGCTACACTTCTTGCACAGCTGATAATGAATTTAGTCCAGCTGAAGACTGCAGCAAGACCTAGTGCAAGTGTCAAAGTGACCTTAATTTAAGTAAGAAATTAATAAATTGAATACAAAAAAGATATGAAGCTTTGTCTAGTTTACCATTTTGCAACTGAAAGCCCGAAAGAAAAAAAGACAGTCTGCTGGCCAGCGAGAAACTGTGACATCACTAGTCGAAAACTCAGCCAGACAAGTGGAAAAAGTGTGAAAACAACTTTCCTTAATGTCACAAGTAGGGAACATTTTTTTTCCTTTGACTCAGTTTGGAAAAGCAGATTTCTTTTTTCTTAAGATAAATTATATTCTCCACCTCCAAAGTCACAAGGTAGTTTTCTAAAACAAACCCCTGAAAAGTGAAAATAAAACCATTTAAAAATAGTAATAACAACCTTTTAAGAAAAGAGTGTAATAAAAGTTATTTAGAAACACTGTAAGAAAATCCTATACATCTTAGTGTTCAATTGCTACATCTCTAACAGCAAATTTTAGGTCTTACAACAAAAATGACATCTAAATATTCTGCTACATAAGAAAAGCAAAGGGTATGTCCACAATAGTTTCAATGCAACTACAGCATATTCCCAAGACTGTTTGCTCCTCCAGTACATCCTAAATCTCTGTTGTAACTTTCAGGCTTCTACCTATGAAAATAATGATATGACATTGAATTTAATGAGTGAATACCAAATAGAGCACAAGAACACAAGCTGTACTCTCTTAGGGCAAACATCCTTTTAGTCTGATCCCCAGGACTGACTTGGAACAATGCCTGGGGAGAGTAAAGGACCTGGGGTAAATAGTGGCAATTCCCCATTTTTCCTGGGTTCCAGTGATCTGCTTTTCAGAAACTCTCTCTGTGTTTAATTATCCTTAATAAATATCTATTCCATGCATTTGTCTAATTTTGTAAATTTTGGCATTCTGCAACATCCAGTGTCAATGAGCTACAGAGCTTTCACAGTTTAATGACATTCAGTAGAGAGAAATCATATGGGATGCTTGTTTAATCCTCTAGAACATCACGGAAACAGAGCTGTGAACAGCACACATCCAAATAGACATTTCTGGGCTTAAGTTACACTGGCTTAAAATCAGCAAGACAGCTCTGTTTTAAATACAACTGAACATGAAATGGTATAAGAAAACATCACATAGGGTCTGTAGTGGCAGAAAACTTGATGAAATACCACCTTTAACTGTAAAAGCGTATTTTTTTTTAGTCACAGTAGCTTTAGCCCTGGAAGTGCCAGGGCTATACTCAAAGACTGATAAAAATATTTTCAAGCCTACAGGAGGAGCACAGATTCTCCCTCCATCTTTTGAATGAATCTTTTACATACACCAAAAAAAAAAAAAACAACCACCCTAAAAATCACATGATGTAGTAATTATTAACTGTGAAGAAGAAACAACTGTATTTTCCTAAAAATTAAGAATTAGAATGAATGCAACTTTTCTTATAAGATTTTTGTTATGATAATAATTTTCACTCTGGTGAAAGATTTTTGTTCTTCAAAGCTTCATTCCTCCCCACTTACATGTCGAATGCTTTAATTGGAATACAAATTAAAAGCCTAAAATCTGGTTAAAGGTTTGTACTGAATATGTATTACTTTGATACCTTCTAATCTAATAGAATCTTAAAATGTGACTATGTGTTAAAAAAGAATTCTGCCTTGATGTAGAGATCAATAGCATCCCCTATTTTATTACACTGAATAAGTACATCAAAATGTTGCCTGTGGAATTCACTCTTGCATTGTTGAGGATCACCAAAGGTAAAGAAAGATACAAATATTATTTAAGCAAACTATTTGAATTATAAATTCAAAAGCTAAACAAGCAGGCAACTCTACACAGGTAATTAAAGGCTCTAAAAGATGTCAAGTCAGAAAACAGACTTTAGAAGTAAAGAGTGTCTCTCTCATAGGTTGGGAGAAAGCAAGTGAACAGAACTAATTAAACTATATGATAATAAGGATTTTTTTCTTAAATGCAAAATGTTCTTCTCAGTAAATTGGAAGAACCATGGTATTGGAATAAAGTATTAACAACATCTCTAGTTCTAAGCCCTTCAGCTCCAACTGGCATTAAAGCAGTGGGATGTGAAAAAATAAAAAACCACCACAAAGAAAGAAACAAGGAAAAAGAAAAAGGAACAAAACAAAGGCAGGCTTGGCCAAACTGACAGCTCACCGTACGACTAGATACTGTTTAGTTTTGAGACTTCAATTATGCATGAACAAGTTTTTCTACTTTTAATACAGTGCATTAGAGTAGCTATTGCAGGACTGCCTTATCATTTGCCCAGCTGAATGATATTTAATCTTAACCACTTTTTTTCCCCTTGCTCACACTTGCAGTAAGAACACAGAAATGGGTATGCTTGCACTGCTGTCAGTCGTTGAGAGTAATTGCTCTCAAATCCCAAGGACTGTAAAACTCAATCCCTTCTGTTGTTTTTGCCAGTCAGAATCAAACAACTTCACTTCTATGAGTGACTGGGACTGATAAGGGAGAAGCCTTCTTCTGGGCAGAATCTCTGTGAGAAAATGCAAAATTAAACAAAAAGACTGTTGTCAGTAAGAACTCCACCAGTGTTCTGATAGGGGCAAGTCTAAACTACAGGGATTACTAAAATTTACATTCCAAACAACATGCAAAGAAATTAAAGAAAGGAGGAAAGAAAAAAAAAAAAGAAAAGGGAAAGAAAGAATGGCAGGAGATATCAGTGACATCCACAGGAATAAATGAATCACTTCACTATGGAAAAAATAAATCTGTTTTGCACTGAAATAGCCACAGTTTTCTTTGCTTACAAGTACAGTGTTGGGAGGGGTGGAGAAAGTTGAATTAGCATGCTTAGCGTGTTTTTTCTTGTTTGGAACTGAATCTTCTGTCATACTTTTGCAATCATTCATTCTGTTCTAAGACTTTATATTAAAAATAATGTTTTTCCTCACTCTTTTCACAGTGCAAAACTATAAAATCTTACAGTTAGCATGACTGCACTCAGCTCAAGCCTGACCATGATTTAGTCTATCATTTTATTACTGGATGTCTTTTTGATATTTGAAGTTTGTGGCAACAAATTTGAGCTCACATGTTCCTAAGTTACTTTGCAACATTTGTCATCTTCTGCTAATGCCAATACAAGGTATACATTAGAGACTGCTCCATTTCAATCTCTCTGTATTTTACTTTTCAGCATCATACTATTCAGTGGGGTTTAAGCAGTCACAAGGGTTAGGGACAGAGAATGTTGAAGTGAGGGACCTAGGAAGTTGCCTAGAAATCTGTAAAACTTGATGCTGCTTTAGGAAAAATCTGGATAAAGAGATAAAATTATAAATACAAAAGAAAATCACCTCTGTATGGAGCTCCACACAGCCATAATTGCAGGATATCACTTGAAAAATGATGCACATTTTAAGCTATTTAAAATATTAATGCATCATTAAGCATTTACAGTGCTCAGTGGCTATGCCTATATTAGCAAGTATTCTGGCAAAACAGGAATGCATCTGTGGATACCTTAGTGGTGGATACTGGGTACCCAACATCCATTCTAGATGAATTTCAGGGATCAGTTCCTTTTCCAGTAAATGCAAAAGAGCAACAGGCGAGAATCTCTGCTACCCACCTTCATTACCTTTATGGCTACAGGGCTTCAAGGATTAACAGAATCATAGAATCATATAATCATAGAATAGTTAGGGTTGGAAAGGACCTTAAGATCATCTAGTTCCAACCCTCCTGCCATGGGCAGGGATACCTCACGCTAAACCATATCACCCAAGGCTCTGTCCAGCCTGGCCTTGAACACTGCCAGGGATGGAGCATTCACAAGTTCCTTGG
>WTXV02016262.1:0-10475 GCA_009823435.2 Nymphicus hollandicus
AGCTAAGTGTTAACAGTTTAGTTAAACACAGCTTGTCAACCAGTTTGTTTAAGGCAGAGTTACTGTGAGCACAGTGCTCTTTATGAAGGTAATGATTGTAAAGTTGTAAACTACTTCTGTTTCATTCTTTAGTCCCTCATAGTATGGAAAAATGTCATGGTCCTTTGATTTCTACAGCTGCATTTCTGGTTTCACATTAATTAAATTGACCATAATAGAACTATGAAGGCAGAATGGCTTGTACAGCACTGGGAATAGTAGCTGTTGTGGAAAGTAGGGTAATGAGGTAATACAGATGTGCGCATCATTTGTTCCTGTAAGCTAGAATTCCACAGGCAAAACAATCAACTCCTTGCAGGTTTTTTATGCTACATCATTTGGGTGAGCAAATCCTCTAAATCCAGGGGATTTTGCATTACTTACAGAGCTTTGCAGTCTGTCTGAATAGCTTTTTTTAAACATTTCTGCCAGTTTTACTTTATGATTAAAGAAGAAGGAATTGCTTAGGAATTCAGATTAAAATAATATTTTTTAACATACTAGTGAAAAAAGAACATGATCTTTTTTCTTTTGAGAAGTTCTGTTTAGAATCTAGTCACAAAACAATATATGCTTTTCTCCCATGCCTGTTCTGAGATGGGATATTTACATAGAGCTGAAACTGAAATACTCTCTGTCCTTCTGTAAACCTAGTTTCCCTGCCAGTGAGATGCCAGTGCTTTGTTTTGTTGAGTTGTGGACATACCTTTATTCTGATGCTGGTAGAGAACTGTTCACATCTGTTGTGTCAAGGGTGCTTACTGTTAACACTTTTGATGGTTAAATAATAGAAGTATGATTTTAAAGCTGTTTTCTATTAAATACAATGCAATTATAAGTCATCACTGTGTTAGAGGTTGGTCTAGCCGTTGGACTTGCTGTCAGTGGGAAGTTCCAGGTCTTGCTCTATTAAATATGGTGCTTTACCATATCAAACAGCAGTGCTTGCTTGCCTCTGATTTGTATAATTAAATGAGATATGGTCTCAAGAGAAAGATCTAGCAAAAGGGAATACGGTGCTGTGTTAGTCTCCGTGCACAGCACATGTGTTAGCGCTTAGAGTGGGACAACACATAAGCAAGATCTGCACAGGGGAGCTAGCCAAGAAGAGTATGTGCTTTAAGCAGCTGTGGGTATGTGGACCATCTGCTCATTCAAAGTCAGTATCTTGAATGAGCTTCTCTTTTGGAAGCTGGCACTTGTAGTCCTGCTTTCAAGCAGCTGAGCAAAGCACACTCATTATTAGAAATTGTGCCCAATGAATTGGGAGAATGTTTTTTTATGTCAGCCTGCATCTACTAATGTAATTAAAATATAACCAAGGGCAAGACCTCAAGTAGTCTTCCTTCATGGAAGTGTGATGACCATCCTGGTATAATAGTCACCTCTTGTTCTGTCCTGCTGCTCTTCTGTTGGTCCTCTGCATGTTTGTAGTGTCTTGTGGACAGGAACATAACTTCTCTAGTGATAAAAAGTGGTTAGCCAGTATAGTCGTACCATCTCATTGGCAGGTGAAAGTTGAATTATTCCCGTATCCTGTTGCTCTAGTCAACAGGTTACTACCCTACCAGCTGATAGGACAATTCCTATTTTAGGCCCAAAAGGTGTTAATCCAGCTTCTCGTTGTCTCCTGATAATGCTTGCTGTTAGAAGCAGCGTGCCTGGATCTTATGTAGCTGTATATGCATACAGAACAGTTTTTACTGGATGCTCCCATGCTATTGATAGGTTGGCCCTTAGACTTAGAAAGTTATGGTAGCATCAGCCATCCTTCTTTCCTTTAGCTCTGCCTCCTGTTTCCCTGTCTGTCGGAAAGGGGTTGTAATGCTCCATCTTGGGTTTAGGAAATAATGAAGGAAGATTCCCTGTTGATTCTTGCCTTCGTGTTTATGGCCAGAATGCTTGAGTGGATTTTTAATCCTTTATGAAATTATTGCCAGCTCAAGATGTGAATAGTTCCTCCTTTTTACAAGGGTAGTTGTCACACAAAGATTCTTAAACTTAAATCGGGATTGCTTCTCATATGAGAATCTGACAAAGTAAGAGTGCTTCTATCCTTGGTGAACTTACATCAGTGTTCATTCTTTTGGACAGGTGATTCCTCAGTAGATGTGTACGTCATGCATTCTGGGAACAGCCTTGTACATATACAGGTAATCGTGAGTATAAGGAAGTCATATTTTGGGGTTTTGAATTTGATTGGGGAATTAATTAGCCCACTGGTTTACTCTGTAATAGCAGGTTGATTTTCCTGGTAGCAAATGTTATGTCTCTATATTTTTAAAGGTGCCCAGATATGTAATAGATCTTTTTGATGATGATGTGTAGTTCAGTGATGGGGTTTTTTTGAGAGACATAAGAGTTGTTAACTTGAATAAAAATCCATGGGTTCATTTAAAAGATGTTAGAAAACGGCAGATACTGGCTTGCAAATTTGACAAGAAGATACACTAATACAGGAGCTACACTAATAGTGTTAGTACTGCTACAAGGATTATTGGTGTCTTGTCTTCATGCAGGAAATACGGCAGTTGTCACAAAAAGAAACATCACTGGAGTTTGAGCCAGTACTGCTATCTTCATCATCTACTAACTTTACAAAAGTTGCTTCTATTTCTTGTAAAGGTACAGCATACTTATAATATGATTAAATGGGATTTAAGTATAAAAGGGTAGCTTTTTTTCAGCAGATGAGAGACTCTGAAAGATCTCAAGATCAACTTGTTTGGACTTTTTTGAGAAGGAAGAACTCTTTCTTCTAATTATTTCCACCATTTTGGTGTATATATACTGCTTCTTATGCTGATTGAAGGCTCTATGCTATACATTTTACAAAAAAAGGGAAGAAAACATTTGTTAAAATGTTAGCTGATTTTTGGTAAGCATAATTACTGAATATGCTTTTTCAACATCCTTTTATAATTTGTGGTTATTTTTCTGCTTCCAGTATATTTTCTAAAAGGCTGTTGTGCTTGGGTGGTCATTTTCTATGACATTTCTTGGCAGGATCATTGAAGAGGCTTGCCTGGGACCAGGCGTGTTTGTGGAAGAGCAAAGATTAACATTTAGGCATTCCTGACTCCAGCCTGTTTCCTATTCTGACCACTAGACTGCAGTGCATAGACTTTAAACGTTTATGAACCAGGCTGCTTTCATAATAATGCTGGGACTTTATTTTCCTAGCAAAGAGAGAAAATAAGAAGAAAGGACTATATTTTAAGTGGTTGTTTTTTTCAGAACAGTGTTTCATTTATTAAAAGGAGGCAGTGTGCACTGATAAGTAAGAATGCTGAGCCAGTGACACATGGCTAAAATTGGTTGGGTTGCTCTTCACAGCCTTTTTGTGTGTGTTTTTTGAAGGTATGTAGCATTCATAAATTCTTCTTAAAGCAAAGTGTGGAACCTCTGAAAATTAGGACATAAGCTATTAAATGCTTCACTTGCCTGTGTTAGAATTGGACTAACAAATGTTCCCCTTTGTAATGTTCTTCCAAACCCTCACATGAAAACTGTTCTGGCTGATGTTGTATTCTCCTGTTGTCTGTTCATTGCCCAGCTGCATCCTGTGACAGTGAAGGTCCTTATGCTGACAAGAAGGGTGATCAGTTGGAAGGCACTACAACACTAAAAGCCTGTCTTTCCTGTCCTGTGATGGAAGGGTAGGTTGACAGTGGCTTTTTGTTTGTTTGTTCACATTCACTGATATTGTCAGAAGAATATTGTACCCTACTTTAAGAGATGAGGTTAGCTTGTTTTGTCACTGAACAATTCCAAGAAAAGTGAAGAGGCTTCTTTCTATTGCTACTGTGTCATTTGCCAAAACAGACCTGTGACATTTCAAGTAGTAGTTCTGTATTTTATTCAAGAAGAATTTCAGGAACCAATAAAGAGGTATGTCTTAGCAGCTTATATCATATAAATGTTGCTTAGAGTCTGTGATAAAATTTCTACCATCCTTATTATGCAGAACCAGGATAGTTATAGAAACAATTAGGAGTCTTTTCTTCTTTTGCCAATTTCATCCAAGCTATCATATCCCAAAGCAGTAGGTAGTGATATACTATATAGCACAGGAAGAGTGTAAACCTGCCTACCTCTTTTACATTGCTCCTGTCAATTTTTACTTTGATATTATATATAAGTATTCCAAAGGAAATAATTCTGTTCTTTCTCCTTAAAACCTTAAAGGAGTGTCATTATGCAAGAATACTACAATTATCTTCTTGTGTGGACCTCTTACGTGTGCTTAAGGACAGTTGCAGATGTATTTATTTTATTTCTGCATTTACTTACAGGTATTTTGATGTAGATCCTTCTGCAGCATTGTTTCATATAGAACCACATCATAATACTTCAGGATTTTGGTCCATATGGTTTACAAACAATTTTGACTTCAGCATTGAACTGACTGAAGTCTTCATAACCAGAGAAACAAAAAACATTTTAAAGGTAAGCTTTTTTTCTGCTTCATATGTTATTTTGTCTTTGATTTAGGGATACAGTCCTTCGACATACTAAATAGATCCTTTGAAGAACTCTGTGTTCTCAGAGGTGGTTGCAATCAGTTAAAAAATAAAGGTATTTGTATGCCTATAAATGTTAGGTTCTGAAGAGCTTATGCTCTCAACAGGCATTATTCACTGTCCAGCTTTTTTTTGCGTTGTTTCATCAACAACTGTTCTTCCATTTGAGTTGCAGCTACAGATGCATCAAATTATATACCATTGCTCTGTTCTCAGAATTGTTGCATGTGTGTTTGTGCTCCATAGGATTCAGCATTTCTTCATAGTCTGTAATGGAAGTCTTTACTACAGAGATGGGCTTTGAAGTTTAGAAGGCAAAGCCAATAATTTACTCGCACAATTGCTTGATTCAAACCAGGCAAATCTGGTTTATGAATAAGCACATGATGTAGGCATCTAATTGGCTCTTCGTATATTTAGATAGGAGATTTACATATGTGCACTGTACGGATCAGTTATGGGCACATATGTGTATGTAATAACAGCAAAAACATGAAGGAAGAGAAAGTTTACATTCTTCAAGGTACCACTTGCACCAAAAATACTGTACCAGTTTTAATTCATTTGTCATTTAATTCTTTCTAGATTCTGAACTTTGCCGAACCTTTGACTCTACCTCCAGGCTGCTGGAACGTGTTTTCTTTGAAGCTCGGTGTGAAAGACACTGTAACAAATGTGCTCTCTAGTATTTGTTTGGCCACAAATGTGGGAGTAATGTTTGAAATACCTCTGCAGATATATTCGACTGTGTCCAAGGTACCATATTCAGTTGTGTTGTGTGATTATTATGCACTGCAAACCAAAATGCAGCAGCCTCTTTCTTAGGCCAGAAGTCTCCCCCTTAGTCCTGAAAGAAAAACTTGGTACCAGACCATTCTGTGAAACCATTCTGTAGCTTGAGAAGTTAAGCCCCCAGAGTTGAACAGTGATGGAATTACAGTCCTCTAGACAACCTTAATTCTCTTCTTTGACTTATCTAAATTATGCACTGAGAAACTGGAATTTGTCTTGTTGGCTTGTCATGTGGTCAGTTAGTGTTTTCATTTTGTTTTTCCAGAAGGGAGATCTTCATTTTGAAGCGATTGCCCACTGTGATATTCAGTGTTACTTGGGAAAGTCTGATTCAGGTAGGCTTGTCTTGGGGATTTTTTGCATCTGCTAGTAGTTTCTTTGTAGAAAATCCATTTTATGTAGCAGGACTTGGAATGAGAATATTGAGATTGTTAATACGAGTACTTAGTTTTATATCTTTTGAAAACATCCACTTTTCTGGGAGCATATAAATGGCTTTGAGTAACCTGTTCTGAGTACACTGTGCAGTATTTCAGACCTCTAATTCCCTTGCACATGCTAAGCTATCGTTCTGTCTTGAAACATTTTTTTGGACTTAAAAGTTTAAGACTCTTCTGTAAAGTTCTCATAGGTGGTGTACTGCTCCTTCTTTCTTCATATGCATGTTCTCTGGAGATGTTGAGGTAGAATGATAGAGCTGCCAACTAGCTTGAAGTCTTAGACAATGTGTATAATCTGGGTCCAGATCCTGGGAAGTCTTTGAAACAGAAAACAAATGTTGACCAATATCCTGCCTTTAGCCAGAGTTAAATTTGAAGACCTTCTCTTTACCTGTTTCTCAGAGAAATAATGTCATAGATTTCTGCAAAACACCATTTATCAGGCTCATTAAAATAGCATCCTTAATGCTGTATCATGTGAAATAGAAAGAAATGGTCTCATTCTTTCTGGAACTGAGGAATCTATCTCCAGATACTGTAATGCTGAGAGCCATTCTAATTACCTGGCTGGGGTTTACCAAAATAGTGTTAGGTATTACATGGACATAATACTGCCTGGAGAATGTTGAATCTGATGAAAGCTGATTCTGAATAGTGTTTTTTTTTTTTAATCTCTGCTCAGTAAAGAATTCCAGTAGTGGTACCGTAAGTACCCATTAAAAGTAAATGGTACCATGGTACCTTTTAAAGAAATGCTAAAGTGAGTACTCTCCCAAACATGTTTTTAAGATGATGCTTTCCTGAAGTGTAGTCTGTATGAGGATATGAAGAAAGCAGTAGTAGTTAGTCAAATGGAAAAAAGAATTGAGGTGACAAATGGTAACATATGGCTTGAAGAATTATTGGTACATATGCACATTTAGGTACAGATCTTAGAAGCAAGTGTTTGCTTTTTGTTTGGTTTTGGGGGTTTTTTTAGTTTGTTTTTTAATCTTTAGAAAGAAATCTTGCTGATAAAAATGAGTCCTCATTGTTTACTTTCCATTCTAATTATACACATAATCAGATCTTTATATACAGGTGTTCTGCCTTCTAATGCAGGATACTAGTATAGTATTTATTAAATAAAAAAGTCTAACACAAAAGCCTGCAAAAACTGACCTAAAAAACTTGTAGCTGGATTATTCCAGTCATCATCAATCTCAGTTGGTTACTTTAAACCCTAAGGATTGTAAAATAAAGTGCATATATTTTCAAAATAAGCCATTTTTGTTTTCTTTTGAAAGAAGTTTGCTTTTCTAACTCTTTTCTGCTATGTGAAAATGTTTGAACAAATATGAGCCTGACTTTCTAAAAGGCGTTAATCTTTAGAGTGATGTAAAGCCTTGCAATTTTATCTTTAGAAGAATTTGAGAAAATTATCAGCACCTCAAAAAGAGAAGCTAAAATAAAAACACCATTTCTGCCAAACTGTGGGATTTGTTTTGCTTCCCGCCATGCTGTGATATAATTTTGTACCACTATGTAGAAAATAGTGTATGGTCTTGATGCTTTATTGGCATCAGCAGTGTTCTGTTTAAAGAGTACTGATAACATAATGACTTTTCAATGGCATCCATTAGAAATAGCAACAGTAAAAAGGGCTCACTGGAGCGTACAAAGCCAGTGCAATACCCCTACTTTTGTTTGTATGTAGAATTACTGTGTTTTTGCAGATATCTTCTTAAGCAAAGAAGATACATACAGTAATATATATACCCTCACATGCACATATGCTTGCTTTGAAGGGAAAAAGTGGGTTGCTTGCTTTATTTTTGTGTCAGGAACCTTTGCAGATACCGATTACTTGTGTTCAGTATATTGATGGAAGAAGCAAATGTTATCTCTTTAAAATATGAAAAATCTGTTATTGTTTTAGCAAATCTGCTTTGGCAGAAGAGTCTCTCTCTGGACCGTTCTGCCTGGGATGTGGATTCTGAGCTTGCAAGTGAACTTTATGAAAGATGGCAAAAAATAAGACGTGGGGAGGTCTGCAGGTCTGTACAGAATCTGTTGAAGTTCTTAATTCAAGCCAGTACGATTTTGTAAGAAAGAGTATTTCTGTTCTGAAGTATTCTTAATTAGAACAAACTTTTTGGCCTTCCTGCACTTGTTAGTTAACGTGAAGCACTGGGAGTTTCAGAGCACCCCAAACACCCCCAGCTTCCATTTCAAGGCACTGCCAGCCATAAGTAAATGTTTCAGATGTCTGGCTTTAGAATGTAAATAATGTTCTTACTATAACAACCATAGCTACACAGTGTGAAAGCAGTCAAAGCATGTTTTACCAGATAGTTTATGGAGTTGCATGAGTCTTTCATCAGCAGGTCTCATAACAGTCTTTTCAGGATCAGGGTCTTTCAATAGCTTTTTAAGGTTTTTTAGTCCCTGGCTTAATGGATACTGCATATTTGGGATGTTGGGAAGGAATCAGTCGTCGTGACTGAGCAACTCTTGTGGAGACTGCACCAGCCCCTTTCTAGAATGAGGAAGTAGAGCTGTGGAAACCACAGTTGTGTTGCAGGCGTAAAAGTGGAGACTGAAGGGATGCACATAAGTTACACTGACTCTACTACTAGATTACAGCTTTATGCACTTTATTTTGTGAAGAATATTTTCAAGGAAAGATTAATTGGTGTAATTATAGGTTCTGGCAAATCATTATTTGTTTTGTTCTTCATTTGAAAGAAAAGAGAAAATAAAATTAACAAATCTTTCTATTTTTGCCAATAAAGCAGGAGAAGTATTTTAGGATCGTCTCACTTTATTCGCCAGAAGAAGCCTGAAGAGGACTCCTTTGCCTTTTTCTTGCCACGGATGACTACAGAGCCTGGCCTTACGCTCAACTTCAGTGCCACAGCAGTTAAAAGTAGTATGGTGAGGATGGTTGTTGTTGCATTTTTTCTGAGTTGATGTATGTTTAGCTTGTTTAAATAGCAAAGTCTGCAGTTAATATTGAGTGATACTTAGCATTTTCATACTGCTTGCAGATCAGTGTTTTGAAGTCTAATTTAAGACACCAGACTTGTATACCTATGGCTCTTTGAGAAGTTCTCTAGCTACGTAATTGCAATATTTAATACGAGGAGAGAAGTAAAGCAGTGTAAGTCTTAACTAACAATTGTTGATGGTTGTAAAAGTTTTCCTTGCATCATTGTATAAGTTACATGCATGTGGTAAAATAATTGAACAAGGGACTAGGGGCAGGGTGTATTGTCATTAAGGATGCATGTGGTTACAGCATAGCCTTCCTCATGCCACTGCCTTACACAACAGAAGTGTGTAAAACATTTGCAAGAGATACAATGCTTGATTGATCCATAATGTGTCTTCCAACCACACCGATGGTTGCCTCTTTCTTGTTTGTCAGATTTAGGTCACTACTAACCTAGCCTGGGCCAGAACCAGTCATACAGAGATAGTTTTCATATGCACATATTGTGAATTACCTTAATACTCCATTTGTGCTGTTTAATTATCAGTCATTATAGTAATATGTATAACCTGCTTGCACTCAGACTTCTGTAAGAAAGGGTAGCACCTCACTAACTTCACCTTATTCTGTGGAAGAGCTTTCTTCACATCTGCCTGCATAAATCAAAATCCAAATGAAAGGGTTGTTTAGGGGTTGGGGAAGGTCTGTATATTTGCACATGTGGCTCTTCATGTGCTCTTAGCTGTTTTGACGAATGGTGACATTGTAGTGACATGTCCTGCTGTTCCATGCAGTTTTGTGCACGTATGATTATATTGCATTAAAACAGAAGCCAGGTTGAAGTCCTTTAAAAATGCAGATCATATTACCAGTGCTGAATGATTTTACCTTCCAGTTCTCAAGTATGTAGTTTTTAACTGTTTCTTTTCCCCCCCAAACTATTTAGGTAAAATATTTTGTACTAAGAAACCCTTCATCCTTCCCAGTTACGTTGCAGCTTCTGCCTCTTTCTTACTACCCTGATCCCCAAGCTTCACTGAGTCTACTGAACAAATGGTAATGAGTATAACTTTCTCAGGATACTGTTTTCCTTTTTAAAATATCTATTTTCCATGCCTTCTGATTGTCGCTTATGGTTTACTTTAATTTTTCAGTGTAGCTTAGGTGGGGACAGTGTTCTGACCCATTTTTGAAGATATAATAACGTTCAGAGCAGCATGACTTTGTAATGGTCATTGGTCAAACTGCACGTTTTCAGCAAGTTTATGTCTGCCAGCTGTAGACTATAATCTGTCGTCTTTTAAGATCTGGGGCTTAGTGGAAGCCTGTGGAAACTGCCCAGGTGAGGGGAGCAACTTGCAGAACTGGGGATGTGCCTCTCCCTGGAAGGCTAGTTGGGAAGTATACAGAGTCTGTAGACTGATCAGTGAAGAGGAATATACCTGAGCCTTCCTACCAGAAAAAGTTTTCCTCTTCACTTTTTCTTAAGCAAAAACCCTGGTTGAAGAAGAGCCCTATCTATCACACTTAACTTTGAAAATCTGGATAGTTGGTAGACTTATTTCCTTAGTTGGAGCCAGTGGGACTACTCATGTGCTTAAGTGTCACTTACTGATTTGGGTTCCAAATCCCTGTATGATTGCTTTCTTAACCTCATTTCTTTACATATGTACGTGTATGTGCATATATGTGTGTGTGTATATATGC
>WTXV02016263.1:12416-27796 GCA_009823435.2 Nymphicus hollandicus
CTTCCGATCTTCCAAGCAATCCTCCCCCCTCCCCCCCCTTCCCCCCCCCCAATAGTTTAAACAGCTGTCTGCTATCAGATATAATTTCCTTATATGGGTATCATGAGACTATCATTGAATGTTGTTTTAATTTATTCCTGGATAATCTGCATAGATTGAGCTGCGTGTATTTCACATGATGCACAGACTGCAAATCGTTTTGGTAATGATGTCTCCAGAGCAGATCACAAGAAGCCAACACCACTCCCTTATGCCTTTTCCAATGACATTTTTTTGCAGTCTAGCCCAGAGATCAGATTCTTTCCCTGGCTTTTCTCAGGGCTCAGCTCTACACAGCTTTACCTGATGCAGTAACATCATTTCTGAACATGATACATGAGGAAGGGTTGTTCCTGTTCACATTAGCAGAGAGAAAGCGTGTGCCAGTGCAAGTCAGGGCGAATCAACTGTGGTGACTAGTAAGGGGAGATAGGATAGTTTCCCACCCTCAGAATGTTTTTCTGGTGGGTAGGGTTGGTTGGTTGTTTTCTACCTTAAGTTAATTGGTCGGTAATTGGTTTGACTTAATGAATACAGTTTGCTGCAGCAGTCTGGACATTTCACAAATGACATGGATGATTATGGCTCAGGATCAGCCAACCCTAGAGCAAACCTCTGCAAGTCTCCAGGTAAGGACATCTCAGTGTGTCTGAGCTATTACCAAAAGAAAGATGTCATATTCTAAAAAGCACTAGAGAATCTGTAAGTTCAGTTTATCTAACCAATAGCAGAACACCGGTGATTCAGAGACAGACTTAAAGTGTTTGCTAGAGTTGAAGAGTTTCCAGGTGTTTGACAACTGCATTTCTTCAGGAAGGGGGAGTGTCTTTTGTTTTCTTTTCTAAAGACATATTTTAGTAACATTGATTTCATTCTCACTTGTGCTGTGTCTCAATATGTACCTTTCTCTGGCAATTAATGAAATTTCTGCAATTCTTTTAGTGATACCAGTACTGTATTATCAATTAGTTAATTATTATTAATTAGTTAACACAGTAAAATAAATACAGCCATGAAAAAGCAACAAAAATTGATATGGTTTGCCACATTTGGCATGAGAGAACTGAAAATGTTCTGAGAAAAGAGTTTCAAGTTAAATATTTAATATTATGAGAATAAGTACATTTGTTTGTCAGCTGCTAAAATCTCATCTAGAAAATGGAGGAAAGTCCTCTCAGTCACTGCCTCAAACCACTGAGGTGTTTTTCATCTGTAATACAACTCAGGCCAGATCTGTTTGGGCTTATCAGCATCTCAAGTTATTACCATACTGTGTAGCCTAATAATGTCTACAGCTAAAGAACAGGACTGTCTCTGATATGCTATTGATTCGTCAGTGTGCAACTCCTTGTCATGCACTGTTTACAGTCTAAATATTATTCTCTTTTACTAGTTACACAGCAGCCCAGCAAAAGTGACTTTGTCCCCAGGAACAGACAGTGATAAGGACTCTGCTACTTTTGTACCTCTGGATTCTGGAGTTGTGATGTTGGCTTCGGCAGGGGGTCCAGCACCAACCTCATTGACTGCCACAATACTGAGTCTACAGTAAATCAAAGAGACAGGTTTTGGTTTGCAGGTTTCTTTTCAAAGATTGCACAAGAAGCATTTTACCAAGTAGGGCCAGCTGCTATAGGAGTGCTCGACATTGAGAAAATGCCCATGTAAATATAATGTTTTGGGAAATTTCAAGTGAAAATAAAACCAACCAGAATCTGAATTCCCCAAAGGCGGGACAACAACAGAATCTTCTAAATTAAATTCAAAATGGGGTTTCAGACTCAGAAGAGCAACTCAGTTAATTTCAAAGAAAGGCCTGTGTTTATCAACACAAGCAGAATGCAGGCCTTTGTGTTTAATAAAAATGAAGGATTTTTTCCAGATGCTTGAAGGACTAGAGAGGACTGCTCTAACATACCCTGAATACACTGGAAACATACCATACAAGCTTAACAAAAACCCTGGAAAACAGCAGTTAAGAAAATGCAGCCTGTTGGTTCTATATCAAACTGCTCCCAATCCAACTTACACATATGCAGACAACTTATCTATCTTGAATAACTCTGTTATTTCAAGGAAGGTACTTTTGCTTTAGGCAAAAACATAAGTAAACAGCATAACTGCAGAAGTGGTGTTTAGGCTTACCGTGTACTATCTGGGCAAGAAGTGCTACAGCGCAATTGACCATGTTGGCTATGTTTTCTTTTTGTACCTGTAAGTGTTGTTTGGGAAGGTGGAGTAGAACTGAAAGCTATGCCCTCTTGAGGCTCTCAACAGTTTGTGTTTCTCACTGGTCAGGAGCAAGTTATATCCAACAATCAATCCATTTGGAAATAGTGGTGGAGACCAACTAACTTCAACTGTGTTTGGACTTGAACTCTGAATATTTGTAATGATAGGAGCTGTCGTAGGAGCTGCAAGAGACAAAAATAACTGACTCGGGGATGGCATTTAAGACATTATCTTTTTTTCTTTTTTAGGTACATTTTTAGGTTTCATATCTGTTAATTCATTTATACTAATAAATATGATTAGGTAAAGCGTAAAATTTCAGCAATGGTTAAATTTTTTAGTTAAACACAGGAAAATGTGTGCATATTTCAGTCAAAAAGTTAATATGCATAATTGTACACAAAAGTATTCAGTGTGCCTTCACAATTTTAATCTTGTACTTTTCTGAGTACATTTATAAAATAAAAGCAATAAGCACCCTAAATCTTCTAGTTCAAACAAAAAGAGGTTGCAGTGTTTTAGGTTGTTTTTTTGCAGCTACCCGACAGATAACACACACATCATTCTGAAGATTAAACATCAATGTTTTGTGTAAAAGAAACAAGGAAACCAAAATGTTTCTGATATGGTCAAAAAAGACTAATAATTAATAACTAATAATTAATGATTAATAATACAATTCATTACCTCCAAAAGCATGTGTCCGGTAACTGGGACTAGACGGAGAATGGAGCTGCAGCTGAGTTGTAATGATCCAAACTACTCGAAACACATATTCTGTGAAGGCTTGAAGATCTTTGACTGTGTATGAAGCTTCAGATACTACCTAGATTAATGCATACACACCATCATTTTTCTTTTTTTCCTCCTTCTGCAGCCACCACGTACAGTGTTATCAGGGCAAAAGAGGTCTCATACAACAACATACATATTTTAAGACACAAAAGTGCAGCATCCTAAATTTAAATAAGAGGAAATTCTGGGATTTATTTTCAGCATGACTTTGATTTTCTGTCCTTTCAGAACTTTTTCTTCTTCTCTTTTTTTCAGAACACACTACCAAATCTAAACAATGAGCTGATGGATGCAATATAATAATAAATTTAAAGAATAAGGTAGAAAAAAACACTACTGGTTTAAGATCCAAAGGCTCTTAGTTACCTTGTTTAAGATCTGAAGTCATTGTTCCCAATTATTTCAGCAATGATTAATTCAGAACTTCCTGCTTAGCGAATTATCTTTACCTTTGATTTGTGGCACCAGCTTGCCATGTTCTGTAATTTGGTCCAATAGAAACGATGGCAAGATAACAAGTGTATAGTTGACGCAAAAGAACATGAGAATAATCATACTGAGTCAGAACAAAGGTCTACCTGGCCAACTATTGTGTCTTTGACAAGAACTGAAAAATTTTCTCTGGAGGAAGGTATATATAAAAAAAGAAAGCCTACAGTGATATTTCTCACAAATATTTTCAGTCTTGGTATTTCGTAAGCACAGCTCAACATGAAATAATGGTAATGTTTGCATTTAGTAGAACTCAATTATTTTTCCATGAGCTTGTCCAGCCACTTTTCAGACTCTACTTAGTAATTTGAGCAACTTTAATATGTAGGACTTTAAATTCAATAATTTATCATCTACAGGGGCCAAGAAGCAGCTGAAAATTTTAACTGCATATTCTGAGAGGAAATACCTTCATTTGCTAGTTTTGAACTTGCTACCTGATAATTTTCACCATGGTCCTGAGTTCCTATGATGGAGGAAATGGAATAATTGTCCATTTCGCAGCTTCTCCATGCTACTCATGATTTTGCAAACCTCTTGTGTGTGCCTAGCATATTATCTAATATTTTCTAAAGTAAAATGAAGAGCAGAGAAGAATCTATTTCCTTGTAAAGTAAAAGAAATTGTCCTCTACCTCTGTGTACCTCCAGTCTCCAGGGAGCTGATTGAACTTCCACTGGATAATATATTTCACCCCAGAAATGTTAGCTGGTTTCCACCCTAATGTGACACTGTGGCTTCCAATGGTAGATGCAAATGGTGCTCCAGGCTCGTTCAAGTAATCTGATGGGAAAATGCAACATAACAGTAAGAAATAAAAAATCTTTCATGGCAATCTTTTTAAGGGCAAAAGCCTCTTACCCCACACACCTGAAAGCTGTGAAGCAAATAAAAACAGACAAAAGCATATATTGAAAATGTTGCTGAATAAATCACATGACATTTTAAAGCCAGCTTGAAAAGTAAGCCTGGACTGGGACAAGTTCAGGGTGAGCAAATGTGACTGCAACTCTGCGCTTGTGAAATGCACTTTTAGTTACAGGTTCTTAGTAAAATTTTGCTAAATTGAAACCTAGAGAAGGTATAGGAGGCTTCTGAAGGGATTTTCAAGGGGCCAATTACAACAGCACTGTATTGGCCTGTTTTCATAGAAGTTGCAGGAGGTTTTGGCAATGATTTCAAGATAGCAGACAGGTCAAGGATGTGTGCTCAACAAAGTATCATCTTAAACAGTTGAGATTGGATTCTAGAAGTCTCATGGCCCTCATGATACGGAATGGAAAAAAGTTTTACTATAAACTAGAATTAACTTCATTGTATTTGTTAAAATAAAAAAGAAGAGTGGTAATTTTCTGATGAATGAAAACACTCAAGACATTCCTATTTTATTTTTCAAAGCAATGTAGATAATAGAACAAGACTATAATCTTAAAGCTGAATATATCAGATTGTGAATCCGACACAGAACTCTTTTCAGACTTACTCTGTGCTTCGACTCCATATGCATCCTCTGCACGGCTACAGCCAAACTTACAGGAAACTGTCTGTGTAGGGTACAGAACTCACTGGTTAGTTTTGTGTAAAGGTAAACTTCCTCCTAGAATTGTGCAGACGCATTTGAAACATACTAATCCTGTGGACAACTTGAATGCATAAAAACCCTGTGGAAATCATCACATTCATTCTAAAACAATAGCAATACCACAAACTTACTCTGAAAAGCTTCCTGAGAGCCTTCCCAACAATTCACTGGGCACTGAATTAGGGTTTTCCTCCTTACACACTGTCCCTTTATAGAAAGCACAAACATGGGGCTACATTGAAGTTGGAAATAGACTTCAGTGACAACCATGGAGTTTAGAAGTAACGGTGAATGATATGTTCCACATGTTGGATTTCACCCTTTCCTCCTTCTTCTATTTCCTATGAATAAGGCACATTCTTACAAATGTGTTTCCAGTGAATTTGCAAAATAGTTGAAATGAGTAATTTGTAAGAGCAGCCACGCCTAATTCACATTTCCTTGTTAGTAGTTACTCCTTCTGGTACAGTCATGCCTACAAGCTGCAAACATAACAAATACCCCAGGGCAGTGAGTTTTCCATGCTCACATCCTAAGAACAGAAAATTCCTCAGAGTTTTCCATTTTGGTAAGAACATAGAGGTAGTGTTACCCTGCTTTATAGGTAGAGAACTTGAGAAGAGGTAGTAACATTTTCCAGTTGGATCTCAGTAGCTTAAAAACTACATACAAAACAGTCTCCTGGGAAGCCAAAACTTTTGAGAGGTGATAGCTTGAGCTTTTCTAAAATGGCATTTTACCTAGGCTCATTTTATTCCACAAGTTCCTTTGGCCTATAAAATCTTGAATTTTTCTTCATGCAGCAGCCACCTTTCAAGTGATAATTAACCTTTAGATCCTTCAGAAACAATTCGTTATGTTAAGTGAGCAAATTTTTTTTATTGTTTTTCCTGTGTTTCTAGAATATACCCTATGGAAACTGGTAAGGCACATCATTTATTTCAGACCACATGGTTGCAGCTGAAATAGATTTAAAATCTTGTTTATCAGTATGTTCCTATATACATTATCTCACACCAAGTGTTCAGTGCCAAGTGCAAGCACTTAAAAAGTTTTTTTTCCAATGTTTTTTTATTCAGAGAAATAAAATATTTCCAAGTGAGTTAGCATTACTGATAGCAGACAAAGATTCGGGTATTAGCAGACATCAGTTATCTACTGTACACTGAAGCTTTTGTTTACAACCAGGATTTGTTTAGTTTGTAGGGGATAGTGTCCCCAGATTACATGCTGATTCATGGTACCTTCTGCTTCATTTAACAGACATTTCTGGCCATTTGTTTTTTGTGGTGATTTTCCATTCTTCTGATTTTTGTCCAAACCATAAATCTAATTTTTGCTTGAGGTAAGAGGATTACTGAAGCTCCCAGCCTTAGAAATGTTGAGGAAAATTTGCCATCTGCTCTGCCTGAAAATAAGAAATCCCACTTTTACTCCCACTCCTTTCCCCTGCACACAGCAATGACCTGATCCTCTGCATGCAGTGACCTGGTGCTTGCTTGACCATGTGGGGAGTCAAGTCAGCCCACTGATTCAGTGGAAAGATAATCCTGCAAAAGCCTTTGGAGAGTTAGTGCATACTGTGTGGCCAGACAAGCAAAAAAAAACAACCCAACACAACAACCCCCCCCACACACACACACACCGATTCTATGTTTCTACAAAAGTAATTTGGTTACTTCTTGGGCTGTTACTACACTCCAAACCCACCATTTAGCATATTTGTAAATCTTTGTCATGGTCACAGTTTCACAGATTAAAAAAACATTTAAAAACCCAATCCATTTAATGGAATTTCTGGCTTGCCAGTGGGTCTCAAGAACCACCAGCACAATCCTGCAAACATTTCATTCCCATCCCATCCTACATTCTATGTTCATGCTAAATGGGCCTCAGAAAGGCACTGTCTTTAGCACTATTTTGTTGCACCATACTTATCACTGTAAACACCAGTCCATCTGTGACACAGACCAGCTACTCCGCATTTGAGATCTCTCTCTAAAGGACAACACATTACCCCTTACTGAATAGCATTTTACTTCATTTGGACTGTCGACCCAGTCAAGAGTGTGTTTTGTCTTCTAGCTCTCAGTCTTTGTTTCCAATTCTCATCAAGCTGGTGTCATACCAGCCTTAATAAGCATTCTGTCTGTCTTTCATTGCATTAATGAAAAACTGGATAGAACATGACTTCTGTGAGGCCTAGAACACAGTTTAAATACATCTGTACTGCATTCCATACTGGTCCGATTAGTCTGATTAGTCTGCTTTCTTTAAAACAATGTACTTTGCTACACAGCAGTTTTTAATGCAAACACGTCCTTAGCCACCATGAAAGACAGGATTCAGGTACTTAACTCATTCTTCAGCTTTAGGGAGCACAAAACAGATAGACCTGGACTGATAAGATTTGTGTATCTACATTGTATATCTTAGTACTGTGTGAACATACTAACCACTGAAATACTGATTTTTTTTTCATTTGCTCTGATAGCATTAGCTTACCTCACATGCTCTGGTGTATGTCTTGTTCTGCCAAAAAACAAAGGAATAAAATGTGGGATTAGCATACACATAATCACAGAGTATTTCAAACAGAAAATAACGGTTAATTAGAAGTTTCTTACAGTGAAAGTGCACTACAAAACCTTATCACTGGGAAAAATGAAAGAAGTGAAATCCACACTTGAAAAACCAGAAAGTCAACATTAAAATGGTGCCAAGGATGAATGAGCTTCAGGTGTTCAAGAGGTCCAGAAAAAAAAAAGCAGTTTAAAAACTATTATGGCAGTTGTCCCAGACCAGTGTTAACTCTCATCCACCTGGTTTTGTAAAAGCAAGAAATAAATCTAGTAAAGACCATGTGCTTTATTTACACCTGCATACGATTCTGAGGTAGGCCCCAGTAGAGTAAAACCCTGAAAAGCTCCACTTCTTTCTCACTGCCTGAAAATCTGGGTGAGTGGTTGAGCTTAATGAACGGTAAAATGTCCCCATTTATTTTGACAAATGCAATGAAAACTTTTGACAGTACAGGTAACTCCCATAGCAAGAATTATTAACCTCCGAAAAGAGAATTTATAAACATACTGACAGAAAATACGGACATTACATCCTTTCATAGAAACACCATTCTGGTTAAGTTTTCCACATCTGCAATACTTGATGGGCTGGAAAGAAGTGCTATAGAGACAAAACTGAGGCAATACTCACACATTTCAGTGGGCAATTGATTTGCACAGTAGCATTCCAAAACTGACATCCCTGTGTACACTGCAAAGACAGATGGTGGCTTTAAAAAGAACTTTGAAAGCACGTTTTTAAAGAGACAGGATACTCCAGCTCTAAAGGAGAGGACAATAGATGAATTTCCAGCTGCAGTAAAACATCCTGCATGACCAAGTCATTTAGCTCCTTCTTGCTATGGCTCCTTAGCCATAAAATAGGCATTTATAGCACTTAAACTCTGTAACAAAAATATTAAATATACCAAAGATTATAGGTACCCTGATAGTACAGTAAGGGACTTACACTGTATAGTGCCCTCTCAATGTAAAATCAAATATAGAGCAGAAGAAAAAATAAATCATTCTTAGAGACTGGTTTGTGCAAAACAGTAGATGCTCGATTACCTGTTCGGCTTTGGTAAAGACTTGGACACTCTTGTATGTACTGAGAGCACTAAAAGGACTGCAGAACACGTGAGCAGAATGTGGATGTCACCTGAGGAGAGTGCCCAGCTTTACACAGGCCGTGGGAAAGGGCTGATGCACAGAGACTGAAGGAGCCCTGGCTAAGACAGTCCTTGTTCAGTCTTGCTCTGGGAATGAGTCACCCAGTCAGCTATGATGTGTGTGGCCAGTGCTCCATCTCTCCCAGCTTTATTTTAACACTTGTTCTCTGTGGAGAAGTAACAAATAAGCAGCATGCAGCACAGCCAAGCACAGTGGAAAGCTGTTCAACACAAGCCCCACTCTCCAACAGGGGAGGCATCACCTTTAAAACTATGAGTTTTCAAAGATGTTATAAATGTTATGTAGTTTGGATTTGTTGTTGGATCTTATTCATTCTGTCCCATCCACTTCTTAACGGTCACGTACATTTATTATTTTTTTTAAAGGGAAGCTGGAAGCCTCATGAAACAAGTAGTAATACTTGATAACACTGAGCAAAGATACACAGCAACTAAATAAGCAAGTCAACCTTGCCATGTGTTATCATGACAGCACAGCCTTTTATGGTCCCACCATCATAAATGACCCAGCCTTGTTAGACATCAGCCATTGAGAGCCTGCTTCCCACTAATCTTTGTGGAAAGTATTGATGACTGAATTCTTCACTGCTTTTCAAATAGCTTGTATAACCAGCAGCTTGAATTGCATATGAAATATGCACCAGAAGAACGTCAGTTAAAGTTCTTACAAGAATGCTGCCATGGAAAACTCATGTCAACCTAAAGAGTCCCCCCAGTAGACACAACCATTTGAAGTCCTACAGTACTCTATTTTTTCAACAATTGCCATTTAAGATTTTTCCCATCAAACCACTGGAAAACAAAATAAACTACTTTACTATACAAAGGTAGTTGAATAAAAGTCTTAGTGATCTACATTTTGGAGGGAATACTAGCTTTGACTCATTTTCTCAAAAATGAGTGATTATGAACTTCATAGATCACAAACACGAACATGACTCACAGCAGAGAACCACACTTTTTACGCATTTTCTTTAGGCAAAAAAGATAGCTGTATCTTTAATAATTTGAGCCAAATCTGAACACACAACCTACTGACTTATGTCAGACAGGCAACTGTGCTCATTTACGTGAAGTCTTTGACAATATGATTGATCATTGTACCCATTTTATTCAAATAGCAGGAACATAAAATGTCAGTAATTAACAAAGTAAACCATTACTCACTGCTCCAGTGATGTCACTAACATTGCAAAGGTTAGTTATTCCAAGTTCTCCTTCCTATAAGAGAAATACGTATATTTTTATGGAGTCAAAATATTTCCCCAAAATTATTTTATTAAAATATATTAAAGCATTGGTTTCTTGTAAAACACATTTTCTTTTACTAATGTTTTCTAATTTGAAGAAATTTATTGTTGACACAGCAGTAGCTTCTCACTTGAGACTAATTTCAGGGTACCACAAAGACATTGGTAGAACCAGTTGTTGTTAATTTAATTATCTCAGGTAAGAATCTGGCTCCCATCTCCTGTTTCTGGTTCACTGAGTCAGTAACAAATCCTTCAGAAATATGTTGGGCATAAATGAGAAAGCCAAGTGTCTTTAACCTCTTGGGAACAGGAAAACCCTTCTTTTAAGCTAAATCCCTTTTGTCTGGTCTCCTTTTGAAAGGGTTTTACTCAGCCATATGGTGACCACCATTACTCCTCTGCCAAAAGTGCTCTCCAGCTAAGGTGCTTAGTTTTCCACAACATTCAAAGTGTGCAAAGCCAGTCACTGCCTGTGCAGTGCAAATGATTTGAGGATGTATCAGACAACCTTCAAGAAACTGAATATTAGGTCTCAAGTTTTCTCCTGCAAAGAGGTAAGAGCAACCTTCAAAAAACAATTTTCAGGCAGAAATTTTCAACACACTGGGCACATGATGACAATAGTGAGAGTCAAAAGTGTCACAAAGCAAATGGGAACACAGCAAGTAGACTGGAGACAAAAAATAAGATTTACAGATCTCAGACTCCAAGATTATATTTTTCTCATCTGAATCCCTTACACAATACATTCATTGAACATGAATGTGATTTTCCTGTCTTTCAAAGCTGAGAGGAAGAGCAACTTATTTCTTATTCTGAATTAATTTAAGCTTAAATCAAAGGATCCCCATTAAAGTTATCACTGCATGATAGGCTTTCATCAGGAAAGGCAATTAACTCTTTCACTGGTGCTAGAGTTAGAAAGGAACTGTCAGACAAATGTATGACATAAAAAGGAGCAGGTGAGTCTTCTGCACTAGGTTTCCACAGTTAATTAGCCCAAGGCACAAAATGTCCTTTTACAGAGCACAGGTACATGGTCTTCTAAAAAACATCAACATTTCAGGCAAATAGAAACAAGGAGGGAACTCCTGAAAGCCTCATGCAGAATTATTGTTTTGATTTGAGAGGTTCTGCTTATCTCTGTTGTGCATCAGTAGAAGGAAAAATAGTAAATTCCACTCAACTACTCAAAGGAACACTAAGAAAGCATAAGTTTAAGGATCCAATCACTTACTGTAATACTTAAAGTTCTATCCACAATTTAAAGCATAATGACTTAAAAAAAAAAGTTGAAACTAGTCCATTATAACTGTGCAAACCAAAGATTCCCAGATAATTTCTTGTGAATTTACAGTTTTCCTCAGTTTGCATTAGAAAAGTCATAGACTAGCCAGACTGATAAGTGCATGAACTAAAAGAACAATGGTTTCTCTCTTCTACCCTCCAGGGTCTTCAGCATTTAGGGTAATTTCAGGAGCTTTTGGAACTTAAGTATATAAAGAAAGTATAAAATGAAAACCCATGCAATCTGGTTAATGGGATTTCTTACTTACCAGGTTCCACAAATTCAAATGTTAAACATTAGTTCTCAAACTCTGCTTTTATTCAGATACAGTATTTAAGATAAATTTTAAAAACATACATAATAGGAAATTCCTACAGTGCTAACAACCATCTATGTTCCAAAAGATGAAGTACAGTTTTCAAAACTTACCAGGTTACTTGTACATAAGTTTTGACAGTTTCTTAAGAAAGTACAGTTCACTGCAGAAATCCATACACAGTAAAAAGCAGCAAGTCTGTTTAGCGGGAGATCCCACAGGCAAGCGTTCCTCATAACTTAAACAATTGCATCTGTCAGTCTGATTCTTTCCTTGGCTTGGTCATACGAACTCCTTTTAGCCTAGATGACAGAGATGCAACTGCTAAAATTGCTTTCCGGTTTATTAAATATTTTTTTAAAGCCTTGTTTACACACTCCTTTCCTTCAACTACTTTTCAGCTTCCTGGAGCACTGGTCTTGCAATTGCACAACATCTATTTCATAGTTTCTTATTAAACCACTGAAACAAAAGAGTAAACCAATGAAAGTCAGCGTATCTCCTTACATAAATACCATTAATGCGAAGAGGAAACTAACTGCAATGCTTTAAATCAGGTGCTCTGAGCAACATGGAAGCAGGGAAAGAGTGAGCAAAAAGTGACCTAATCTTCATTTCTACTACAATTAAGCTATTTCTAAATATTTTCAAGTGGATTCAACTAAGAAAATTTCTTTGTGATGATGAATAACCTTGTTAGAAAACACTGCAGTTCACATCAGTCAGTACAAAAATGTTAATTAATTCTCTATTTTAATGACTGCTTCCAAATGTTCCATTTCCACACCAAAATACCACTCAAAACAGATGCCTGTCTGCCTTCAAATACAACACAGACACAAACTAACCAGAGCCAATCTGCTAGGGAGTCTATGTGAGTAGGCACAATTGTACTCATAAGTTTGTGCCTGTATCATGGAATAAAATTGAAGCTGTTGGATAAACCATGTATCTGATTTAAAGAGAGGTGAAGAGTCCTACATAAAGTTGGACACTCACATTGAAGAGGTCAGTGGAAATTCAAGCTTAAGATACACCCAGCTCCCAGTCTGTGGCACATCTCTCTTGTATTGGCAGAGCTGTACAGAGTCATTCTGTGAACTATAGTAGGAAGCTGATCCAGCTTACGTTTATATATGTATATATAAACAATTTCTATGTAATTTTTCTGCACGTATTATGCATTATAAATAAAATGTGCTATTTTAGAAATAGCATCGCATTCTGAAAATCAGTTTAAATTGACACATCCTCTCATTGCTGCTTAAAAAGGGGACCTGCTTTTCTAGCACACCTTTGCAAGCCCCATTCACTTGCCAAGCAAACATTCCTGCAGTCGTGCGATAAACCAGGCTGAGAGTCAGGCTAACAACTTCAGCAACAACTGAAGTGAATTGGTTAGCATTAACCTCAGAGTGTTTTCTCTGATTCAGACTGCAGCACAGCCCCATGTGCTGCTGTGCATAGTAGGTGAAAGGAGCTAAAAGCACCAAGGCACGAGAAAAGGATAAGCCAAGTTAGAGAAAGTCAATGGTTATTGCCAAGCGCATGCATCAAAGGTGGTCAGAGGAAGAAGCAGGCTCATTTGTTTTATTCAAGTTGTGCTGGGATGCATTTGGGGGTTTCCTTGTGCATTATCTCAGCCTCCTCATCATGACTCAAGAGAACTCCTAGATAAGAGTAAGAATTGACTAAGATGAACTTAGCTTTCAGCTCAGGGCTTTCAGCTACACAGGTGAGGGGGAGTTACTGCCCCACTTTCTTGTCTGTTCTCCACTCCAGAAGGATGCTGCCCCCAATCCAGCCCACCAGCAAAGCTGCTCAGGAGGAAACTCCTTAGCTCCAGCCAAAATAAGGCAGTTTAGTCTGACTGCTTAAATAGTAGCTCTTTGCTAATCCAGCTCATCTTGGCTGAAGCAGCTTTGTCAGAGCTCACATGAGCAGAAGAACTGAAGAGGAAACTGCTAACAGGCAGATGTAGGCTGCAATTTCTTCTTGAGGCAGAGCACTTTGTGCTTTGGGTAGATCTTTAGGTGATTTAAGACCCTCAGCATATTTTCTCTAGGGCTAGTAGGTCTACATCAGTAATTTAAATGTACCCCCACATACCTAACATGTACCCAAGCAGGTGGCATGGGGTAACCCGCATCACACTTTAAAAGCAACTCATAAGCCAAGAGGGGAGAGCCACAACTGAAATACCTGTGGGAAATGGCTCTTAAGTTTTATTATATCCCAAACTGTTCCTGGATATTATTTGGGCTAGTGTTGATGTGGACCAAAACCAGTCAGGGATAACAGTTTAACAGTTGATCTATGTGGTCACTCAGAATGCTGCCTGGCATGGATTTACATTGCTGGCATAGCTGTAGTCCAGAGAAAAAAATTTCAAAGTTCAATCTTAAAAAAAAAAAAAACAAAAAAAAAAACCTTCTAATTTCATTTAATTATTCAATAGTTTTTGTTTTGGTTTGGAGGGTTTTTTTAAGGAACTAGTTGATTGTTAGGACATCTTGGGTCTTGTTTGGGGGTATATAGGGAGGAGCAGTGGGAGGGGAGAAGGGATCTAGTTAAGAACCTGCTGAGGAATGGAATCAAGGTGCAACTGAAAGCCTGAAGAAGAACTTGGCAACCATACAAAATGCTGGTGTTTGGCTCTTAGGGCAAGGAAATTTGGTTACTATCAAATACACATAACTAACCTTTTACAGGTAGAAATGTTTGCTATTAGTGATGGTGATGGTTCTTGTCAGCGAGCATTTGCACACTCATATATGTGTAGTACATGCATGCCTTGTCCAGATGGACTCTAACCAGTAATGCAATATAGATAGTTAATAGAAGAGAAACGTTAAAGACATTATTCAAACGAACAACTTATATGATGCAGAATTTTGTCTTAGACTTCCAGCACTGTTTTCCACCAGGTGTCACTGTAACATGCCATAAACCAGGACCTTCAAATGAAAAAAAGCACTGAAATATCTCCTTTCTTGTTTATGTTCCTTCTAACACATTGGCCGAACAAATACTAGCAGTCACCTGAGTCTTTGGGTTTGTCACCTGAATTTCAGGAATGCTTCAGAAGAGAGTATTTATGGTCTTTAGAAACAGAACTTTAAAAGGAGGGTTTGTAAAATCTGTAAATGATCAAGCATTAAGAGTTCTTTTTAGGTGCATTGCTTTCACAAAACTGCACCCTGTCACTGAACAAGGGATACAAATTTTGTGAGATATCATTAATAAACCTTGACCTTTATATTATAGGTCTACAGACCAGTGCAGGGAAAGGATCTGCAAGGGAGAAGACCATGAATGAGGATTAAAATAACAGTGTAGTGAGTAACAGAGAAAAGCAAACTCTATTAAAATTCCCTAATTGAACAGCAGTACATACCATAGCACCTCACAAACTATGGATTTGTCTTTCAAACTCCTCTGAGAGCAATAAAAATATATACAGACAAACGATCAGCCCTGATAGTAATGAATATGTGCTATCATATCTTGAGGAGACACATGCACATTATTACTGCCACTAAAGCAAGTAATGAGGATGATCATGGGGCTGGAGCACCTCCCATATGAAGACAGGCTGAGAAAGTTGGGGCTGTTCAGCCTGGAGAAGA
>WTXV02016263.1:27896-40676 GCA_009823435.2 Nymphicus hollandicus
GGTGTCCCTGCCCATGGCAGGGGGGCTGGAACTGGATGATCTTAAGGTCCTTTCCAACCCTAACTGTTCTATGATTCCACGATTCTATTATCTTATTTTTATCTGATCCGTAACCGCAAATCTTTCCTGTATGTGAACATGCACGTGATTGTTCATACGTATACGTGAATGGTATAAGTAGACTGATGATCTAAGACATAGAGCTATAGGGCTCCACTGCACTTGCAGCAGAAGACAGAAATTGTCAGCTTAAGGTGGGTTGGCAGCCTCCTCTGCTATTCACCCCCGGGCACAGACACAAGGCGTTACCCTACAGCCAGAGAGATCAGTTGGAAGCATGTCCTGGGTTACCAGAGGTTACAGCCCAAGACATCAGCATAAACTGATGCCAGCTTCAGGGTATTGTAATATGCTAGAGCAAAAGCTCTCAAATTTCAGGACAGCTCCCAACTGACCCAGTCCAGGAGCCATGCTATCATCTCTGCACCAGTGGCAGCAGCCTCCATCAAAAAGGTAGGCCAAGCAGCTCAAGGCAATACTCACATCAGCAATTTCATTTTAATCTGCTCTCATGCACAAGTCACGCACCTAAAATCTCATCAGTGAAACACTTGACCACGTGCTGCCATTTAAATACATCTGTATGTAGCTCACAAAACCACAGCACAGAGCAGCAATCAGGCCTACACAAACAGCAAAGGGGATGACTGAGGAGGCAAGGAGTGGGACACCCAAACCCCTCCTGTGTCTGTGTCAAATCTGGACTGTTTGTGTCCAGTTACATAGCACTAAAAATTCCTTGAAGTTAAATCACATTCATGAGTCCTACCTTGATAGGGGGGAAAACTGGGAGAGGTGAGAAAGGAGAGACTTGTCAATCCAGCATCCAGCCTACAGGGCAGAGCAATGGAAAGGAAAATCTCAGCTTTTACTTCTTGGTTTCTAACCCCTTTTTCTCATGGAGGTAGCCTTGAAAAGATATGCTGATGTGAAGCACTCACTAGTGGTGATGGATTTTCACTCTTTTCCAAAGATCACAAATTATTCTCATTTTCCCTCCAGCAATGGACCCCCATTAGCTTTTGAATTTCTCAGTAAGTGAACAAGGACCCTAAGGGCAAAAAGCTTCCCTCCAATGCCCCTGCCTCCCTCCCCTTTTATTTGTTAGTGCAACTGCTAAGGCAGCTGTTTGTCTGGCAATAGTAACCAGTCAGTCAAGGAGGGCTTTGCACAAACAGGGGGAAAACCATACAAGAGAAACCCCCTGGAGTCTGGCTCAAGATTTATATCTCTCTCTGAAGATTAGAGAAGCCAGTCTGGGGAGGGGGGAGAAACAGACTGTTAAACTGGATCAAATTGGAAAGACAGTCATGCATGAGAAAGATACTTAGCTAAACCAGTCAGGAGACAGGGATTTGTTTCTATTGATCTGCACTAATGATGACTGGAGAAATGTCTCATTAAACGATGTACAATGATGGATTTCAGACTAGGCAAATTTGAGCTGTAGAGATTAACGATAACAAGAGATGTGAAAGCTAGGCCAGAATAGAAAATATAAGGAACGCTAAAGGGTGACATGAATCTATAAATATGCTGCTAAAAAATTCAAATCTAAAAATAAATTTAAAAAAAGGAATACATCAGGGGCTTACAAAACTGTGTTTTTTTAATCATCCTATATGACATCAGGGGAGAAAGAAAGCTAGCACAAAGTAACAATAAAAACCTTGCTGTTAAGTAGATAAAGCTTGCGTTGCTTTTTGTATTGCTTTAAAGAGGATAGGTTGGCAAGGTATTTGCAAAGCTCTTCAGAGATTTGCTCAAGCGTATTATCTATTAGGTATCTTCTGATTATTATGAATCAAACGTGCAGTCTGAAATCTGAAGAAAACTGGATTTCAACAGGGCAACAGTTTAAGTGTAAAATGGCTTGAGGTAGCATGTCCGAAGGGGACTGCATGGGAAAAACGTGCAAAGGTTTCTGGAGAGGAACAGAAGGAAAGAAGATTGCATACTGCACAGGGAGTAACTTATTGCTCTGAGCATGCAGATCAGTGTATAAGAAAATAAAAAGCCAAGATTGGGAGAAAAAGACAAAAGGAGCAGAAGCAGTAGTGTAGAAGAGATCTTCAGAATAGTCAGATGCTAAGCCTGAATAGGCATAGATTCATAAAAGGCTTTACCTCTAACACCTCCTGGTTTCCATGGTATTTCAAAATACCTGAACTTTTCATGTCCTAGCAGTTTCATAAAAAGAAATTGCTTATCCAGCAATCCAGAAGAGAGCCCAACTGCATGGAGTTTCTGACAACTGGAGAAGCAACAGCGCACACCACGGAGACAGGAGTTAGCAGGGGCTAGATTCGACCATTTCAATAACCTGCCTGTAAAAGTGTGCTGCAAGGGTGCTGTTCAGATGCGCTGCTCACTAACCTCTCAGTAATATCTAGAGCCACAGTCCCTCCCCCCCTGTCCTCCTCTCCTTAGCTGAGCACTGCCTCTGGGTACAGGCACTGGTCCACACGGTCAAGTAGTTCCCTTTCTCCAAAGCAAGAGTGAAGCCACTCACAGAGCCTGTCCCAGCCTCAGTCAGGAACAGGGCAGCCGGCAGCACCATCAGGCACCTCACTGGGGACAAGGATAAGCCAAGGCCACTGACCCGAGCCTGACATCTCCATTGAATGCCATAGCAGTCACTTGAATTTAGATGTATTGATTTTAAATTAATTACAATGCTTTAAAACAGCCTAAGTATCATCTGCCACCAGCCATGTGTGCTGCCCCCCATGCTGACACTGGCATGCTGTCAGACCCTCAGTAAAACAGTTGCTTTGCGTGTGCAACAAGCTTTTTCATTTCTTTTGCTGAGGAACTTTCCTTCCTGAGGAAGTTTCTTTCACCAAGAAGTCAGGAAGATGCCAGAGCGAGTGGGGGACAGGCACACATACCTACACCTGAACACTAACATTGAGGATGCACATCGAAGCTAAGAGGACTTACTGCTCTGTGAAAGACAGCAGCCCTGACATTTCCCCCACCTCACTCCCCACGGTGTTCCCAGACCTCAGTTTCCACTGCCCTAGCAGTGTGGTCAGTCTCCGTTGCACCAACTCTGGTACTTTTCTGATCCTCTACTGAGCTAGTTCAGGTCCCGGGCACAGCTGAAAGACATTCACCTTGTTGTCAATAAAATGTTCTGCTAGCTCAGCAAGTTGAATCAGCTCAACACAACATCAAGTGAGCACCAGGAAGAGGGGAAGTAAGGCCAAGAAATGGACCCTTTGACCCAGCTGGTTTGAACCCTCACTCTAACAGCTGCTATTGTTAACTAAATTTAGGTCTGAGGATACATCATTGTCCCTTAATAGAGAAAAGCTTGGGGAGCAGTTCTGCTGCTCATAATGTCTTTGAATGTGACCTTGCACAACAGAGCAGTGACCTCCCTCTGCCTTATGATAATACAAATAATAAGAGTTGGCCTTTAATTGTGAACACATCTGGACTCCCCAGAGATTTGCAAAACAATGATGTGCTTACGCTGTAATGACAAACTACCTCAGTATAAAGACAGGAGAAGCATTAAACAAGGGATGTCATACTGGTTCATATGTTTATGCTTCTGAGATTAAAGATATAAATTAGATTATGAAAAGTATGTTATTTTTCTAGTGTTACTTACATGCACAAACACAAGCACATGCACGCCTCTTCTAATGCTAAAAGGACTCAGTGGAGCTCAAAGAAGAAAGGAATGCACTAGAAAGAAAAACTCCCCAGATCAAAAGAGATATAACACAGTTACTTATTTTAAAACAATAACTGCAATATCTATTCCTGAGAAAATCCGTTTGTGGTGGTTTGTTTTTTTTTCCTGGACTAAATGACAAACTAGAGAAAGACTATCCTGTGAAAATAGCTAATGTGCCCTTTTGCAGTAATCCATATCAGAGACTGCAGAAGAGACTTCAACCTCCTCAGGCGCCCATGTTCACAGTCCAGTGTACTGGTGGGTACCCATCCCAACAGCAACTTGGGTGAATGTTGAACAGCTGAGGTGCAGACACATGTTTTTTCCTACTGCTCTGCAAGATGCAGAAGTTGAGCAGAGTGGATAGCTATGGGTACAGCAATATCTGCTGAAACAATACAGCACCAGAATCTGGAAAGTACGGGCCCAAAAAAGTATTTGGTGTTGCTGTCACCAAAGGCTCCCAGTAACTTCAAGGTTCTTCAGATTAGGCCCAAGCACCAAGCTGAGGGCAGAGGCTCTGCCTAAGCAGGACTAAGTAGTAATGCTTCCTTTGGTTTCCAGGTCCAGAAAGAGTTCCCAGGCACATACGCTTTGATGCCTATATGCCAATAAAAATAGTGTATTGCTTTTTCACATGTTTTTCAGATAAAGATAATACATATGAGGAATTGTCTATATGTATTTCTACAAGACCAGCAAAACAAGATAGCTATAAATGTTTGTTCTGTGTAGCAACAAGTTTGCCTTCACTTGGTAAAACAGCTATCTGTGAATGTTATCACTATTTTGTGACTGGTGTCTTTGTCATACTGTTTTTGTTCCTTTTTTTTCAGTGTTTGCTATTTTATTGCATTAATGCAATTACACAGATCAAACCAGCAACAACAACAAAAAAAAATCCCTGGAACACTAAAAGAGAACAAAGAACATCAAGAAAAAGATACTAGTTTTAAGATACAAGGAAGTAAGTGAAGGTTCATGGTCCACTAAAGCGAATCTCTGCAACCAGTGCAAGCCAATGTGGGATGACCTGCATGTGGTCCAACAGTGGTTTGTAATTAAGAGGAGGCTGAAGAGCAGCTGGGCTTCCTCCTCCTGCTTGCTTAGAAGATAGGTTTTGCCCCTCTAGATCCCTAGTAATGAGGGTATATTGGCAGGAGTATGAGAGAGGGATCAGGTAATACCATGAGAATGAATCAAAATCCATTTAATCTCTCTCTTTTCCAACTTAAATCTACAAAGTCAATCAGAAAACAGTTCAGTGGTGTTAACATAAATCCTGATGACTGATTAATATAGTATACTCATCTTTTTTTGAAACAATAGGTCAAATATCTAAAAATATATAAATGGAACAATGTTAAAATGTAGAAAGCAGAAATCTGAGCCTAAAAGATTATGGTAACTCCTGAAAAGGTTCCGAGACATCATAATTTGCAGATGAGCAGGGTGCTGTGTGAGACAGTCAGAAGCTGAAGGGACTCAGGTCCTGTCTAGAGATACAAGGTATATTTTTCTACTGCAGGACTATACCGGGTAATTATTACCAGGATTAGTTTTGCCCTAGTTTGAGCAGCCATTAGTACAGCCTTAGCTGTGGCTAACTGCACCAGCACTGTGCTCACCATCTAGGATTATCAGTGTGCATCCTGCATCCTTTTGTGCCACACTAAGTCAAGCCACTCCTAGACATCTCTGGGAAGCTGCCTGTTTCTCTGGGCACACAAGGAACTGTGGCTAAGTAGTGGGGATTGTTGCAAGGACTTCAGTCACACACAGGTATTCTCTGCCAGGGTTGCTCATGCCAGCTGAAGGTTTTCTTGTTCCTAGAGGCTCAGTGCTGTTCATCCACTAGAGGAATGTCTTCAGATGAAGCCATGAAGGGTTCACTCAAACCTATTAAGTTGCTATGGACAAATGTGTATGAAACAGGTAAGAAAACACACCTACTGCAGAGCCTTTAGAGTGGGAACTAAACATGCCCAGGCAGCAAAGAGCTAGAAATGAAGATTAGGCAGAAAAGCTGCTCACCCAGTGAAAGCCTGGCCCTGGCCCTAATATCTGCCATCAACACAGGTGAGCAGCCCATGGGAGGTGAATTCCTGGGCTGAATCCACACAGGCAGTCAGCCCAACCCTGCCACTCTGCACCAAAACCATCACCATGCTCAAGGGAAGAAGGGCAAATCACATCCGATTTTGGTGGGCAAATGCTAAACTGGATATAGAGCAAACAATTAAAATACAGGCTGAATTAAAGTCTAGGAGGCAGACTTAAGTAGGTTTCAGCTATGTATATCAAGTTTCAAAAAAGGCATTTAGGACCATTTGTGAACACTGGGGCCAAAACCAACCATGAGTATGCATGTATAGCATAACTAAGAATACAGTATCTTTAATGAAAAAAAGTAGACAAAAGGATGCCAAAAGTTCTTACTTCCAGGAGGAATATTTGAGAAATGATACTGTCCACTAAACTCACATGATAAAAAAATCTCAATTATTGATCATTTGTTATTTTATGAGGAATTAATATTTAAAACTGATTTTAGTGTTCACCAACCTGCCTCGTTAACTTCCTGTTATCCAGTTACCTTTGACAAGGCACCTAAGATAGGCTATATTTTTTCTTAGTTTCATAAACAAGCACAATACCACATTGAATACTGTAATTAAAATATAAGAAACTTTTTAAACTTAAGCCCATATTTTTTTGAAATTAATATTAAAAATGGACAAAGGTCTTTACAAAGACAGATAACATTTGATCAGTTTTTTACATTTAATAAGTAGCCTTATTAAAAGCAATTGACAGTGAACCCTTAAACTATATATACAGTTGTAATCCACAGCTGTGACAGTTATGTATTACAGGAATTTGACCTTGTAATTCATTGGTGCAATGCCTCGATGTTGTGTGGAAAAGTTGCACAAGAGGCTTTTTCTCTGTACATAATGATTGCAGATTTATGAGCCGTGCTTCCACTATGCATAACTGGCTTACTTCTGTGAAGCTCCCGAGGAGTGCAGACTTCCATAGGACCCAAAGTGGGCACAGGGAGAGGGAAGGGATCACAGTCCCACACATCACTAATTACTGAATTATTAAGCATGATTGCCATCCCTCTCTCTTCAAAGAAATCAGCTGAAGGGAAAGAAGACTATCTCTGGATTTGCTTTTCAACCCCTGAGTTCATATTGCACCCTGTAAGAAAACTGGACCACAGCATGAACGCTTGAAATTAGGAAGAAGGACTAGATCTGAGGTTAACTGGATGATTTCTGTTACAGGCAGTCACACAGCTCACACTTTTATTTCCTTTCAGCTTCCTAAGCTTTTGCTCATGTAGCCAGGGGTACAGTGATCAATAAAATAGTATGTAAACTGCCCTCTCTACTGTACATGAGAATAAGTGCCACACTCACTACATTAGAAACCATAAAATTCTACTTGCTTGCAGTCACCTTCCAATACTCCACAATTTCTTTGGAAGAATATAACTAGACCGATTGCTGTCTTTATTAAAAAGGCATGTGAGTCAAGCATAATTGGTTATTCCTGGAAGTGACCATGGGATTGCTTCATATTTTGCACAATTAATTTCTTAGCTCCTCCTTGGATGCAGCCTCATAAACATGAGTAAATGATTAAGACTGCTTGTTTCTCATGGAAAAAAGTGCATACTGTGCGAATTCAGCTGCAAATTTCCCTTCAAAAATAAAAAACAAAACCCAAACAAAAACCCCCACATGCTACAGTTAAAAATCACTTATTACCTACGTATTAAAAGTTATTACTTTTTAAATGTATGAGAGTTAATACCTTACAGAAGCAGGAAAACTCTTTAAAACACCTATAAAAAAACAATGAGAGCTTTGTCACTGACAAATTGATCAAGCTTGCTGCCAACTAGTAAGTTATAAAATAGTAGGCTTTGTTTTGACAAAGTGTGTCATGAATCTCTAGATCATAATATTTTTCAAGGCAACCCTAAAACAATATGTTTAAATGAAAAGGAACATTTTGCCCCATATTTCTTGACAGAACTTAAGACGGCAGCATGGCACGTCTGGTTGATTGTCTTCAAAATCCGGATGATTAGCAACTTTATTTCATTTTGCTTGAATGTAAGCAAAATTATGACCTAAGACTACCAAGCAGCTGTGAGAAACTGCAAAATATGTGGCAGTGGGACAAAAGATTAGTCTTCAGCTTGAGCTCATAATTACATCATAATAGGTGACATGATTGGATAGGTTACAGTAATTAAAGTGATGACAAGTGCATATTCATCCCCTGTATGGCTCTCATTAGAGTTACACCCAACTGCTGCTGTTGTAGTGAACGAGGCTACATACTCTCTTAGCATCCAATTACCCCATAGGCATCTCCTGCCAGTGCTGGTAAGGGCCCTGCTACTGCTCCCTTCCAGACAAGACCTATCATTGTCTGCTGCTGCTGAAAATAAAAGACAAAAGTCTCAAAGCATAGTGCAGTTGGATTTTCACTCCCAAAGATTATTACCCGAATTTACTGCCCACAGTTTCTCCTTCCATGTTCTTAAGGTCTAAGAGCACTTATGGTCTCTACCCCCATGGGGATTTTTCCTAGCAGTGTAATTGCATAATGCCAGTATTACAGTTCCAACCCATCCATGTGGGTGTGGCCAGCAACCTGTGCCAGTACAAGTTAAACTGTTTCTTCTATCTGAAGCTTTTTTTCTGTCTGATTTTTTCCCCCTGTTTCCGCTAAAGTAACGGATCACTGGGTCACGGTATCCTCTTAGTCACTTGCTCAGAGCTACCCTAAAAGTGGAAATGTTATTTTACTAACTCCTTCACTCCTGTGCACTTTCACACCTGGGCAGGGATGCTTTCAGTAAGCATAGGTAGAGGTGGTTAATGTGAGACTCACCAGAACCAAGGCTGGCTCTGACAAGGAGAGCCCAATCCCACAACTTGTTAAAAATGGAGACCGTATTTGCAGCAGTAGTTAGGTGAATATCCAGAAGCCCAAAGGCATCCTAGAGGTCAGTCCATCTCCAGCTGGTTTAATGGTGTGAAGACTTAAATAGAGGGTAGTGTTACACTGGTTGAAATACTTTTGCTGCTCCATGGGCATGGCCTTAGCCTTCCAGTAATATAAACACTGCACAGTATACCACATCCATTAAATAAATATACAAGTGTGTCTCGAGGAACTTGCGATACCACAGCCTTGCAGCAGCACTGACTTTGCTGTACCCTAACCATTTTTAACAAGGAGGTCTCATATCATGTACAAATGCTGAATCTAGGCACACCTCAGGCTTTTACTTTACGGTATTTTCTGATTTATTTTTTATTTTAATAGAGCTACCACACACACTGCTGGCAGAATGCAGTACCTGAATACACAAAGATCAGCAACCAGACCATTTTGTTCCCAGCTTTATCCTGTAAATCCATCATACTATTTGCTTTGCACCAATGACAATGCAAAAACTGGCCCATGTATAAAGACTGTTAGAAGGCCTCTCAATCTGCAAACTATTCTCTGCTAAATGACGAGATTAACATACCTTTCAGTGTCTAGAATTGTTCTTTTGCTTCATAATTTGAAACCTCAGGTCCTCTCTACCTCATTGTGCTTTCCAATTCCTCCTCTTTCTTTTACACGGTCAGCAAAGTCCTTACAGCTTATGAAACAGGAGCTTTCCTGTTAGCTGCACAAAAGCAAGACTGCTGCACTAAGATGAAATCTAAACCTCTATAAATAAGGTTTTTGGCCTTTTTTTTTCCTAGAACATGTATGAAACAAGATGCTTTTGAAAGAAAGTATGTATACAGTGTCAAGCTTGCAAGACAAGCTTAGGTAAACTCTTCAATGTGTTTTTCCTTCCTCCTCTGCCCCATACAAACTACCAGCTTAATATCACACAAAGCACACAAGAACTCAAAGTATGTAACAAGTATAGGTAAGAGTATAAATCCACTAAGCTTTCGACTGTTCAGGCCTACAGATGAAACCTGGGTATGTCCCCATTATACCGACCAACCACCTTCTAAAATGTTTTGAGCTGATTTTGTCCTGACATCCTGTCTTGCTGTTCATTCTGAGGCCAGACAGACATCCATGGAGTAAAAACATAGTTTCTCATTTGCAGGTAGCTGTGCAGTAAAGGTATCCATATAATGAATACTAGATGAGGTACGTTATCTAGTTGTAGGTGGCTCAGTTAAATACATTTGCATTAAACACATGAAACACTCCTAATCTGTATGCTTGGAAAACTAACTGTACAAGGGCACATGTTCATACTAAAAAGTAGCCTGTCTACATCCTTGGGTGAATCCTGTCTCTTCCAAATTAAGTCAGTGACCAAAATCAGCTGCATTAAGCTGTCAGAAGTGGTCTGCCAGGGAGTTTTCATGTTGTGAAGCTCCCATTGTGCGACATCCCCACAAGTTATTAGTCAGGCTCAATGTCTGCCTTCTTTCTGAATTAATCTTTTGCCTTGGCTCAAAGTCCTTGCTTTTAAAACTGTATTTATCTAAAAGTTGGTTTTAATTCTCCTCCTTACAAAGGGAAATTTGGAAAAGTACACATGAACAAATGTAGCAATGTGACAGGGGTTATACAAGTCCTCAAATAACAGCTTTGAGAGCTACAGACTACTCCATTCATTTAATGATTATTTAATCTTGGAATCTGACAGTAAGTTCCTTGCCTACAGCATATTCCATCTGACAAGGAGAAGGCACTGTAAAGTAATGTGAATTTAATATAAAAATAAATAATACAGAAGCTACTGCACTGATTGTGCTATTCATTATCCTAATGCAGTCAATAGGAAAACAGTGCTTCCAACATCTTCTGCAGAGTTTCCACCTGAGCATTATGCACATTTGCAATGGGAAACATGTGGCCTTGGACAAGCAACCAGCTCCTTCTGAGCCCAGTGGTGAGAAGATTGAAAAGGCAGCCTGCCTACCCTTCCTTCCACCAGTGCTCTCCTGTACAGTAAACTGCTTCACCAGTCATGAAAGGAAGACAAATACTGCTCCCAGATACTTTACAGCTCCAGTCTCAAGGGCATGACTTACCATTTCACTACAAATCGTTGTAAGAAAAATAACTGTGGAGGGAAGTATTCTCCATCTGTCCCAGAGGGCACTGCAAAGCCTCCAACGCCCAGAAGGAGAAAGCTTCCTTCCCCAGTCTCAGCCAACCCACCTTCCTCCTCTTTATGAGCTTCCTAAAGGCATGTGACAGCCAAAACCCCTTCTGGCTTTGCTGCTAACTTGCCTGTACCAATTACCAACCACTCAAGTTCTACCAAGAGCTCATCACTAGCAAGATTCTCTGCAAGGAGCATGGCAGAGGTTTTTGTGTATTAACTTGCCTAAGATTGCCAGACCCAGTGTAATTCACCATTGTCTCCATAAGCTTACTTGAGATTGACTTGCAGGACTTTTCTGCCAATATTTTTAACAATCTTTAACAAACAGAACTAAAACCCACCCCTATTATTAAAGAACATATTCTAGATCTCAGCTGATGACATGCAAATCGGTACAATTCCCAGTACCAACCTGTGTATGACTGACTGGTTTTGATTGCCCGCTGAGATTGATACAAAACACTGTATGTTTTTAGGTTCTTATATCTTCAATAACTGCAAAGGTGATATATATTTTGCAACATCTATCTTGTCCTATTTATTTCTCTCCCTCATGTTTTCATTTATGTTTTGTAGGTTTCAAGGCAGTATTTTGTATTGGAGAAGCTGTTTTCTATAACCACAATATTTTCATCAACACTGTGTTCTTTTTAAACCCAGTCCTGAAACGCTGTGGTGGAGTTTGACTTTCTCATCCTTTCCCCTTCATAATCACCCACATTTGTATATATTTCTTCCTGACAATCTGTGAGACAAATAGAGGAACAGGCCACTTTTGTTCCTGTGGACATACCCCTCTTTGAAAGTCTTTCAGCCTTCACAGTCTTGAATCGAGTGACCCATCACAACCTCCTTTAGCCAGAAGGTTGATGGCATTTGCTGACAAGGTCCAGCGAGTATTAACCAGAGTGATAAACTGCTGCAGCAACAAATTCTCTCTTTGATTTACACCACATCCAACATTTTAGTCTAGATTTCAAATTCTCCTTTGCAAAGAAGAGGTAAGGCTCAAGTACTAAAAATCTGTGTTAAATACATACTGCAAGAATATATTGTACCCGGTACATGATGAAAAATATGTCTGATCACATATGGTGTCTGAAAAGTTAAAAACCAGACATTAACACTTGCAAAACAAGAGCTCAATTAGAATAAAGGTTTGCTAAACTTGACTTCTAAAACATAATGAAATCTTACAATTACCGGTTGTCTCTGGGACATACAAGTTTCTTACACACTGCAGTTTAACACAGCAGCTCAGTATTTCTGACCTGCCAGCAATATGAACCCATCCATCAGACGGGGCTACTTTGAATTCTCCGGCACACTTTTAAAAGGCCAGCCGCTGGGGCCTGTTTAATGTGAGAGTCTCCTGCGGCTGCTGGCACTGCAGCCACTTCCTTGCCATGCACCTGCCCCCCTCCCCGTGCCACAGGTCTTCTGCAGAGCGGGGCAGCTGAGCCTGTCCCACCAGGACAGAGAGCTACCCGCAGCTTCCTTTAAAAGATCCAGAATAAATTCAGCCCAGAACTTCAGCGCACAGAAGCAGCTCGCACACTTTGAACACGCGTGTTGCAGCCCTGCGTGGAGCTGCCGCCCCAGGAGCCGGGTGCAGGCGCGGGGAGCCCCAGCACGACCCCGGCTCTGCCGCAGGGCCCCGCGCTCCCGCCAGCCCCACTCGTGTCCCCACCGCGCCCCTTCTTGCTGTGGCAGCGGGAGCACCGCCAGGGAATCAGCCTGCATGCATAATCCTGCCTGCTTAAAAATATATATCTGTATGTACGTGTACATAACCGATGCTCAGGGCTGCGCGGGTTTGCGGAACCCCTCCCCCCAACCGTGGGGACCCCCCCCCCCCCTCCCC